>JAVYIG010011822.1:0-57766 GCA_035222895.1 Strongylocentrotus droebachiensis | reverse complement strand
CATTGTACATGTACTAGAAAAGTGAAGGCAAAGTGTTAAAAGAAAATAGGAAAACTTCCTTCTCATTTTCATACCAGTAATATTCTAGGTTGCAGTAAATTCATCATACCATATCATCTTTGTTTGAACTTGATACAAAATAGGGAAGTATAATACATACATGTACAGGACTACATACCCTGTACATGTACATGTACTAGTAGTAGTACATGTACAGGGTATACATGATTTATTTGTTATTATTAATGTGCTTAAAGAGTAAATATGCAAGTTTATATTTATACAGATATCAATATTTCATTACTTGCAAGTGATCGTGTCTGTTAGAACTCTAGATACATTTGCAATCACAACTTTTTCAACAAACCAGATGTTAAATTCCAGGTACATGCACAATGGGCTTATCCTTGTGAGTTGAGAGACCATATTTTAAAGTTTACTTTACAGGAAAACAACCCATGGCTGAATTAGTGCCTAAAGAGTTTTATAATTGATGGAGTGATTACAATATGGCTGCATAAATAGGTAAGCATTGGCTTTACTGGAAGCCAGAGAGGGTATGACCTCTTGACTGTATCCCCAACTGTGACGTGCTTGTTAAATTTGAAGGGGTCCCGTTTTAAGGCGCCTAGTTTGCTTGGAGTCCCAACAACAAAAATACCTTAATAGCCCCTACAAGTACGCTTAATTCCTTGTAAATTAGGTCTAAATTAATTTGTGTTAGCAATAGCAAGATGTATTCATCAGCCCACGCAATATGGTTCAAAGAAGAAGAAAAAAACAGGCTGAAAAGAATGAAAAGTAAACTGAACAATTCCACAGAAAAGGGACATGGGTACATGTACTTGTACTTGTTTAACTTTGTTTTACTTGCCATGTTGTTTCATAAAACTTTGATCGATAAGAACTTAGAAGTTACAAATGCGGTTAAAGCTACTGAAATCGTGGCATTTGATTGACTGAGACAAATAAAATTAGTCTTAGAAATTTAGCATTCGTTGTTGACAATAGGTGTATGAAATAGGGACCAGATCTTCTTTCCAGGCTACAATGTGTTACAGGCCTCATTGTAGTAGGTCCATGGTTCTAGTCATACATGTACAGTAGATGCCCTACAAATGCTTACCTGTTGGCTTCCAATCTATGTACGACATGATTTGTACATTAGGCCTATCTTCATCACAGAGAAGGTACAAAACAACCCGCTATCTTAACTAGCCAGATCTCAAATTAGCCAGCTAATTTGAGTCTTCATCAGCCATGGGCGTCAATCCTTACGTAATACCTATTGTTCAGGGAGGATGATCTATTCATTCATCCCCCCCCCCTGAACAATAGGTATTACGTAAGGATTGACGCCCATGTCATCAGCACTACATGTAGGTTGCAATTAGCAGGCTATTTGGACGTGAAAATATCCCGAGAAATCTTGGTCTTGTTTTCAAAATAGCCCGCTATTTGGGAAATAGTGAGCTGGTGAAGACGCAATTTCGAGGCTCGGTGGAAAAATATCCTGAGTCTGAAAATAGTGGGTTATTTTGCAATTTGGGGACAGGTCTATTGACACATGACATTCATTTCATCAACAGGTTTGAAAGGATTCAATCACACTGGACCTTAGTCTGCGGTTACAGACTCTCTGTTTACCCTTTGAAACAATGCCATCAAGCGCAAGCCTTGATGCTACATGTAGCCTACATACATTTTTGTCAGTCTCTAGACCCCGGCCCCCCCACTCCGAGAACGGACGGACCCCATGTGTGTTACCAAAATGTCCGGTAAAGGGGTACTTTTCGTGCGACAAAGTCCGGCCCGAGAATTGTAAAAAAAGGGGTGTATTTAACTTTTCACCCAGAGATTTCTTTAAAAAGTGGGTGTTTTTTTATTTTTTTCTCTCATCTCTTTGGACTCCTGAGAAATTATTCAGAATTTAGGGGGTTACATTGAGCATTTTTCATGATTTAGGGGGGGTCTCCAAGGCAGGAAAAGCGTGCGAAAAGCCCGCGAAAGGGGGGTTCGGAAATGTTGGCAGTCCTCAGATAGGGGGTGCTTTCAAAAAGAGGGAACAAGCATATACATGTATGCGTACCCTAAATAACACTGAGTGGGGGGCCGGGCTCTAGACTGGCCGTATCATTAGGACTTACATGTATACTGTTGGAGCATCTACACATACACATGTACAGTGCAGGGCCTATGGAGTCAGTTTCCATAGTCTTACCGTTCAAACCCTAAATATTACACAAAACATGTATTTCAGCTGAAAAGAGTTTGTGTCTGCAGACTACACAAACCCTCCTGTGCATGAAGGCCACTTGTAGTTTGGTATGCACTCCAGTCTCCAGAACAACCCTAAATCAGGAACACATGTCGAGGTAATGGGTCAATAAACTCTTTCACAAAATTTACAGGAATTCTGCAAATATTGCTGAAATTGTATCACAGTCGGTTAATGACTAAATGCACAAAAAAGTGCTAGTTGCAAAATAATTTTGAACTAATATTTAGATTTCAGGCCCACCTCTAAACTACTGGTAGTCTAGTTATAATTTTAACATCACCCCAGGCAATATATATTGTCCTTCTTTCATGAATGTTTACTACAATAAATTAACTGGCATGATTCATGTCTGCCCCCATACAAGTAAATTAAAGATAAAGGTGAGTTCTGGTCATCCGATTGCATTGTGAAAGAAAAGGTGTGGAATGGATCAGAAAAAGTTGATCATGTAGCATGTACTGCAAAGTTCTGGAGTCATCAAAATCATAATAAATTTGGCCCAGTCTTGGTAAAGTAACAAGCACTGTACACACTACACAGAAAGATGTATATGGGACTACACAAATGGTGTCAGGGCTGCGTCTTATTTTTTCGTACCACGGCGAGCCCAGATCGAGCTTGTGAGGGAAACCTGCGCATGCGCACTCGCGAAGGAAACCAGCGCATGCGCACATGGAATCCGGTAGGGTGGTCAATAGGGTAATAGTAATTATACAAATCAAGCTGTCATCAACTCATCGCTAGCTAATACTACTAATAAGACTTTGCAGTTGACATGAGGGTTCAAGTCTCAGTTTATTAAGTTTTTTTGCCTTTATAAATAGTGAGGCAAAGCAATAAATAATCAAAGTCTAATTGTTTGTGACCTCTTTGCAAGCTTTACATAGCTTGTTATGTATGAAAATGAGTTCATACTGGAATCTGGGCTCGCCGTGGTACGAAAAAATAAGACGCGTCAGGGCTACTAACCTTGATTTCCAAATCTTTTTATGGTCATTACTCAGCCAGTATACATTTTCTACCAAAATTGTTTGGCAAATGACATTTATTTGTAATCTTGGAACATTCAGTGTAATTTTAGTTTGATTCTGTGAGAATTCATTTATTTTTTATTTTTTACCAGAACTCACCTTTATCTTTAATGCAGGGAAAACATGCAGAAAATGTGATGACATCAACACAGGCCCTCTTATTTGACTTTTTTGTCGTTGGGGGGGGGGGGGGGGGGGGGGGAGTTAAATACATGTTCCTATGGCTTAGTAGTTGAGAAAGAAAAAAGATCTTGTATACCGGTAGTTCAGGCTTTGATTTTAACAGGAAGGAAGCAAGACAGAACATCGAAAGCATATTTGCTTCAAATATTCCACAGTACCGTACATGTATTGTAATGCGGTAATGCCATATTAAATCACACTATGCTTGCATTTTATAAGCACAACTGTACATTATGCATTCAATCTGTTTCCAGGATATCCTTTTCACAATGCCATCTGTCTCATTTTTCGCCAAATATACTACAAGACTAGTTTATAAACTATCACATGTTTGTTTCACATATGTAATGTAATTTTATGTATCAAGATCCCAGACAATGAAAATGAAAGCAAGTGACTGAAATAAATACTTTATTTAAAGAGAATGAGGGATGATTGGTATAAATAGGGAGAGAAAAAAAGCGTAAGTTTACCAGAAGAAATGTAAAAACAGAATACAGTACACATAATGTAATAATAGAAAAGATATGTGGCTAAAGTAAGAGTGAGACAGACCTACATTTGTATGCAGGGTACTCGATCAAAAAGCCTAAATAAACAGAACAGAAGCAAAACAAGCCCCTCCCCCCCAAAAAAAAACAACAAACAAACAAACACACAACATCAACAACCAACAACAAAAACAAGGAAGCAAATGATTCATAACCCTCTTTAAAAAAAAATCTAAATCGATACAGAAAAAGAAATCCTTCAACTGATAAAGAAGGTCAACCTTGAAATAAGGTAAGGAGAGAGATAGAAAGAATACTTGTAACAGGACACATTTTCAACACAGAGAAAAAACATAGATAAGGGCGAGAGGCGGAAGGAAACATTAAGCAGGATTAAAATACGAAAATATTGTTTTATTGCCGTTTGGTCTACACCCAGGCTCCAGCCCATACCTACTGTCCTCATACCATGGTCTATTAATCATTTCGTCTACTTATCATTTGGTTTAAAATGACCATTTAGGCTCATATTCATTTAGTCTTATCTCGAATAAGTCTATTACCCATTTGGTCTATTGCTCACCTAGTCCAATAGCTAGTCGGTCTAATTCCCAGTTTGTCTAATGCCCATTTCGTCTACTAACCATATGGACTAGTTATCATTCAATCATAGTGATAATCATCAAATGGTTGTTAGACCTTATGAATAGTTGACGAAATGAGCAATAGACCAAATGGGTAGTAGATTTAACGGAGATTAGACCAAAAGGCTATTAGCCTAAATGGTCACTAGACCAAATGATCAGTAGAAGAAATCAATCTTTAGACCATGTAGATAGTCAACGGCGTGGGTGTAGACCACAGACTAATTGGGTAATAGACAATCTGTTAGTAGACCAAACGACATTTCACAAAAATATTAAAAAAACGATTCTCACCCTTGTAGTAGAAGACAAGCGGTAAAAGCTCCAGTGAACTGAACAGCCAGGAAGACAATTCCTTTGATTAGACCAACCTGTCTGGTTATGATGAAACCCATAGTAACCACCGGGTTGAGATGCGAACCGCTGATTGCATCGAAACACTGCGTCAATGTTGTGACTGATGAAATAGGAGAGAACAATAACATTCTTGAAGTAAAATTAACTTTCCCACTAAAGTATGCATTGTTTTTATAAATCACCTTTTGTTTATGTTTAACATCTAAAGACCATGGAGGAAGCATTTAAAGAGATGGTTCATTGAAATGTGGAAAATGGGAAATTACACCTCTACAGCTTGCTGAGAACATTAACAAAATGAGCAAAGTACTTTTGAAGCCCTCACTGTTGTGAGGAATAAATTAAATGCAATTTTGTTACCCTTTCCTGAACCCACTCACAGAGTGAATTGACGGCGTTATTTTACATGCGAAACGATGACGTCACAATATGAACAACCTACATCCCACATTCGGGACAATGTTGGATACCCATTGCAATTTTCAGATATGGGTTAACGTTGTTTGTATATTTACCGCCAGTGGTGGTATTTCCTCTATTTTTGGCATTTTGAATGAGATACACTGAATAAATGATACTTTCTACAAATTTTTGTTTGATTTTTTTTTTTCCCCGTCACATTTGAGCATAAAAATAATCACATATTTTGAGGGCACTTCAGCGTGTATGTGTCTGATCTGGGAAGGCAAAGGACATTTTGCATGCTGACCTAACAACTCTTTTGGAGTAAAGTAGGCGACAAATTTACATAGATTCGTCCAGATATTCATTACAAAAATGTGTGATTAGGCTGATTAATTTACATTTTTGATAAATTAAGTCATAGGACCCGACAAACCGAGAGAAACAGATCAGTCCCGTTCGCGATTCACGGCTAGCTCGAGCGCCGGGCTACGGGCTAGGCTGGCTAGCAAGCTGCGCTAGATGTGATGCACGCATACTACTGACGTGCGATATTGCACACACAGAGTACGCACGCACAGCTACTGTTACTAGCTACGGGAAACTTGAATGCTACATACATCGACGATATATTCATTCGCTTCTTGGAAGTTATATAACATTTATCTAGACTAAAGTCAGATTAAGAACCAAAGCCATGCCATGGAGGAGCCTTCTTCTATCTCCTCAAAACTCAAATCAAGTATGTTTTCGTCCATATCCATATTTCCAGGGGATTTTCATGAAGGTAAACAACGTTAGGTATAAATGGCTACGGTACTCGAGAGTCGATGCAATACATGTGAATAGCATGCAAACTGCATCTCGCACCGTCGTCAATCATTTCAGCTGAGCGGCCCGCTGTTCATATCGTGACGTCACTTCAAAAGTCAGCTGACTTACGATGTTTTCGGGGCGTTGAGTGGGTTGATTTTTCGTCAAGTTCAATCAACTTTTATAAATTTCGCTCGAATGTACAAGTTACACAAATGTAATGATTTTACTCAGTGTAATTTTTCGATTGCAATGATACCAAATTCCGTCAAGTTTGAAATCAATAAACCATCTCTTTAAGTACATACATGTACATGTACATGTACACTAAATGATTAGAGTTGTGAATATCCCTAAATTTAAAGAGAAGGTTGAGTTCTGGGAAGAGGTGAAAAAAAGATTTGTGAGCGATGATTACTGCAGGCCCTAAAGGTACATGTATTTTGAAGAGGGAAGTTGTTATATTTGATCAGTATTAGGCTTCCCCTTTGCAATGATATGAATTTTGCATCAATTCAAAACACTAACACTTTTGATACTGTAACGATCCACCCTCACAATATTATACTTGTAACTGATTTCCATGCTAGCTGTCATATCTTTCAGTATCTGAAACTTCTGAAACATGCAGCTTGAATCATCCCATCCTTTCTTTTCTCAATCTTGTCTTATTTCTGTCTTTTCCCCTCTGTCTCCCTCTCTCTCTCTATGCTCTCTCTCTCTCTCTCTCTCTCTCGCTCACTCCGAGACCTTGCATGCAGCCAGCCTATTTCTCTTCATCCCTTCACATTCTTCATTTATAGGTAAAAATTAATCTCGATTAATTTTATTCCAGAAGTACCGCTGCGAGTTATAGTCTGGATTGTGTGTGTTTTTGTGTATAAATACCTGCTTACGAGCAAAAGTTTCTAGTTTGAAGAAGTCTAGTATGAACGGCTTCACGTATAAACACAACCGGAAGCATACGCGTACGTTGCTTCCGACACACTAGATCTAATCTATAAATCGTAGTAATATGCCTAAGAATTCATTATGTATGAAATATGTGATAAAGTTGTATATTTATTCAGATAGACAAACAAATTATCTCTAATATCATATTATTGTCTTAACAATCTCTTGTCAAAAACGTAAGAGAATTCGAATTTTGTACTTCTTTAAGTTTATTAACCAGTATCGGAATTCAGGTTGTGCGGTTGACGCGCATTATGTAATCAAACAGTGAATCCCAAATTCATGCTATGAAATATTTGTTTGTTAAATTTCCGCTCTTATTACAAAGGAGAGCTTGAAAAATGTATCTTATGCCTTGTATAAAGTTTCAAATAAACGCATTGTAATGTTTCCATTACTATAGCAGTGTAACTTTTGGAATAAATAAGCATTTAATATTGAATTAATAAAGATTTGGAACTTTAAGGACCGGTTGCAATGTGTACGAGCGCATCTAGTTATCTAGCTCTGTGCATGATCGCGGCGTTGCTTACAGCACGCGCATAGATTTCCCCCACGTACGCATGATTTCCCCCACGTACGCATACAGTGCATATATAAAATAGATTTTTCGGATTCGGGGCGATTCGGCAGAATCGCGCAACGAACTGGTCCAAACGTCGTCTCGCAAGAGCCGCCCAAACAAAATTGGTCCAAACTTAACACTAAACTTTAAATAACATTTACGAATTACCTAAACTCTCCTTCATAAACAAACAGGTATAGTTCCTTATTTAAATTAAAGTCCATTACCAATTTACAGTGTTATAAACAATAAACAGATTTTATAAAATAAGTATTAACTTGTGTGAATATATATATATAAAGACTTATTTGAATTTGTAACAGTGGCGATAAAACTATTGATGTAAAAAGAAATGATTGAATAAAAATGAAGTTTTTGTTTTTGTGTTCAAACTAAAATCTTGTCTCAAACAAATGTGTTCTTCTTTTTGAGTATCAATTTAGTAATTCCATATACCTGTATTTCTATAGTCATATATTTTGACTGAAACGAACTAGGATTTTATAGAAACATCACTTCTATCTTTCTTCCACGAGATATGGCCACCAATACCAGGCTCGCCGTGAGGGAAGGTAGAGGTGATGCGGTCGACGCCCTCAACGAGGGCGACGGCCGGTACAAAAATGGTGTCAGAAGTGGGATGGAGATACAGGTAGAGACTAATGGAATTGAGGAAAACACATCCAAATTGAACCAAAATAGTAAATGGGAACAAGATGAACTTGAAGAAAATTTGGCAAAGTGTCAGAAAATGGAAAATGACTCGAATAATTCTTCAGAAGAAGAAATCACACAAGTGAAGAAATCTAATTCTAGAAAGAAACGAAGCATGCAAAACAGAATACTTTCTAGACTAACCCAACTAATGGAACAAATGATGACTTTGACTAACAAATCTAGGACGCGGCAACGCGCTGGTTCAAACTCTTCTACTGAAGAAATAACTGATGCCAGTTCTATTGACAGCGAAGTGATGTTGAACTTCGACAAACACACCAACGACAAAACTAACAAACAAAACAATGCCAACTCTGCAAAACCAGAACAAAACAAAACCAACCTTGCAGAACCAAAACTAGAACGAAACGAAACTAACCCCGAACAAAAACGAACACAGAACCAAACACGGCCAAACATAATGCCCGACAAATATGATGGTAGTTCGGATTGGCACGATTACGAAACTCACTTTGATTCATGCAAACTAATCAATGACTGGGAGGATGAAAACGCAGTCAAGTACTTGTCTGCTAGTCTTAGAGGACCTGCTCTAAGATTGATCAATGAACGTCCACATAAACATTGGACTTATGACGACTTGAAAGCAAGACTATCTCTAAGATTTTCTTCCTCAAAACAAGCAGAAAGCTATCTGCTGGAACTGCGTGGTCGCAAGAGACGACCAAATGAATCGCTCCAAGAACTCGGACGAAACATTAGAGAATTGACAACGAAAGCTTATCCTGATTTTGACTTTGACGGAATTGACCGTCTTGCTAAAATTCACTTTACGGATTCAATTCAAAGCCCAGAGATTCGAACAGGTATTTTCCATGCCAGATCAAAGACCTTAGATGATATGATTGAAGCTGCAATCACCACAGAGACATTTCTGTTAACCGAATCTGAGCGTTCTTGGAAAAAGAACACTCATAATAGAATTGTTGGCACAGAACAAGCGAGTAAAAGTGACTTACAAAGAACAATTGATATTGCCGTGGAACAAGCCTTGCTTAAACAAAACAACCAGCAATGTCAAAACGACAAATCCACCAGAACTAACAAAAACGACCAAACCGAAACGTTCATGTGCTACTATTGTCAGAAACCAGGTCACATTGCAAGAAACTGCTTCAAGAAACAATCTGACATGACACAGGCACCTACTAACGAACAACAACGACCTAGAGGAACACAACAAAACTTCCGCCAGACACGAGGCCGTTTAAACGAAAATGGGCCGCCCATGGGGGCACTGGCGCGGCCAAACCAACGTTAGAACCAGCCCAAATACATGGAAATGAAAACTATGAGAACATGACTTCAACTAACCTTCCTTTGAGCAATTCGAACTGTAATGGTTTATTTGTAAAAGTTAGTATCCATGACCAAGAGCATAGATTTCTGATTGATACTGGAGCCTCTGATTCTTATATATCTAAACAAGTTTATGAGAACATTCCTAGTAGGGATAGACCTTCATTGCGAGAATCAGATAAGAAAGCAAAACTTGCTAATAATACCCCTCTGCCCCTATTTGGTGTTGTAACACTTGAATTGAAGATAGGCCCAACTTGCGGGTTTACTAAGTTGTTAGTCGCAGATATAGGTAATGATGGAATTCTGGGCCTAGATAATTTGTGCAAAATGGGTGCAAAATTAGATCTTACGACTTTTCAACTTTCTACTAAGTGGGGAGATCTACAGTGTGAACGAGAAAATGGTGAAACCCTGTTCTGTCGTATCAGTACGTCAGAAACAGTCACCATCCCTGCAGGACATGAAGTTCTGATTAGAGGAACCATGAAAGATAGAATGAAACCAAATAGACTAGGCATTGTAGAGATGGATAACGCCCAAAACCATCTAACCAAAAGTGGTTTAATTGTGGCCAGAACTCGACGCTTGGCAGAAACCAAAAACACAAAGAACCATCATAATCGAGGAGACACTCAACAATCACGACGAAACTTGTAACAATAACAAAGACAACACCGCCGACCTTGACAGCCGTTATCCCCAAAGAAATAGACGTCCGCCTACTTATTTCTACTAATAAAACTATCATTTCTAATCTCGACACATGAAGTAATAAATATGTTTCGATATTATAAATGACAAACTTTGTAACGCCACTGATAAGTAATGATTATTGTGTGTATATAAGTCAAATTGAGCATTACTTTGATAAAGACTTCATGGGGAGGCCAAATTACACAGTTGGAAATAATCTTTTTGAGGTGAATTTCAACCAAAGAATATATACGTCAAATTTTGGCAGGACAAAGAGATGTTATTTGAGTAAATGAATATTCGATTAATAGACATGTGCGTCTTAGGTGATTGATTGATGTTGTTGATGATGATAGGACGTTCCTATCGGGTGATGGATTAAGTACATGAGAGTTATAGTGTTTAAAGGAGATTAGTGAGTTGTACTAAAGAGCATCTCTTATATCCTGCCAAATAGACTGCCATTTTAAGAAATTGAGATTACAATTTTATATTGTAGGTTTGTGAAATTAAACCTCAGATGTTGATGATTTAATGCATGTTCGTTTTGTTTATATGAAGTCATTATTACGGTGATATTGAAATATGGATATATTATGTATATAGTAACAACATGAAATGCGAGGACGCATTTTATGGAGAAGGAGGCTGTGTAACGATCCACCCTCACAATATTATACTTGTAACTGATTTCCATGCTAGCTGTCATATCTTTCAGTATCTGAAACTTCTGAAACATGCAGCTTGAATCATCCCATCCTTTCTTTTCTCAATCTTGTCTTATTTCTGTCTTTTCCCCTCTGTCTCCCTCTCTCTCTCTATGCTCTCTCTCTCTCTCTCTCTCTCTCGCTCACTCCGAGACCTTGCATGCAGCCAGCCTATTTCTCTTCATCCCTTCACATTCTTCATTTATAGGTAAAAATTAATCTCGATTAATTTTATTCCAGAAGTACCGCTGCGAGTTATAGTCTGGATTGTGTGTGTTTTTGTGTATAAATACCTGCTTACGAGCAAAAGTTTCTAGTTTGAAGAAGTCTAGTATGAACGGCTTCACGTATAAACACAACCGGAAGCATACGCGTACGTTGCTTCCGACACACTAGATCTAATCTATAAATCGTAGTAATATGCCTAAGAATTCATTATATATGAAATATGTGATAAAGTTGTATATTTATTCAGATAGACAAACAAATTATCTCTAATATCATATTATTGTCTTAACAATCTCTTGTCAAAAACGTAAGAGAATTCGAATTTTGTACTTCTTTAAGTTTATTAACCAGTATCGGAATTCAGGTTGTGCGGTTGACGCGCATTATGTAATCAAACAGTGAATCCCAAATTCATGCTATGAAATATTTGTTTGTTAAATTTCCGCTCTTATTACAAAGGAGAGCTTGAAAAATGTATCTTATGCCTTGTATAAAGTTTCAAATAAACGCATTGTAATGTTTCCATTACTATAGCAGTGTAACTTTTGGAATAAATAAGCATTTAATATTGAATTAATAAAGATTTGGAACTTTAAGGACCGGTTGCAATGTGTACGAGCGCATCTAGTTATCTAGCTCTGTGCATGATCGCGGCGTTGCTTACAGCACGCGCATAGATTTCCCCCACGTACGCATGATTTCCCCCACGTACGCATACAGTGCATATATAAAATAGATTTTTCGGATTCGGGGCGATTCGGCAGAATCGCGCAACGAACTGGTCCAAACGTCGTCTCGCAAGAGCCGCCCAAACAAAATTGGTCCAAACTTAACACTAAACTTTAAATAACATTTACGAATTACCTAAACTCTCCTTCATAAACAAACAGGTATAGTTCCTTATTTAAATTAAAGTCCATTACCAATTTACAGTGTTATAAACAATAAACAGATTTTATAAAATAAGTATTAACTTGTGTGAATATATATATATAAAGACTTATTTGAATTTGTAACAGTGGCGATAAAACTATTGATGTAAAAAGAAATGATTGAATAAAAATGAAGTTTTTGTTTTTGTGTTCAAACTAAAATCTTGTCTCAAACAAATGTGTTCTTCTTTTTGAGTATCAATTTAGTAATTCCATATACCTGTATTTCTATAGTCATATATTTTGACTGAAACGAACTAGGATTTTATAGAAACATCACTTCTATCTTTCTTCCACGAGATATGGCCACCAATACCAGGCTCGCCGTGAGGGAAGGTAGAGGTGATGCGGTCGACGCCCTCAACGAGGGCGACGGCCGGTACAATACTTTGGGTCAATTGGGAGACTACTTCATTCATACTTATATCACAGTGATCATTTTAAAGTACTAACCTGCAAAACCAAGGGTCAATGCCACCTGTAATTCTGATGTAGGTGGACGATCTGCCCATGCAAGATCTGTCGTTCCAGCGATAAACATGAAGAGAAACATACAGAAGAATTCTGCCACGATGCACCGACAGGTTGTGACCGAACATCTGCAGCACCTGCCTTTACTCGCCGTACTGCTATCATCCATTTTGGTTCTTGCAGGATAAACTTCTTGAATTCTTGGCCACTTATATTATTGTTGTTAGAGAAGTATATCTTCACTACTGTAACAAGCAATCATCCAATTTGATTCTTTGCATGGTTTTGAATTTATATCCAAATGAGCAGGTATTCAATGCCATGTACATGTACATGTACATCCTGTTTTCTTGTCCTTTTTTCTTGTGATGGCAGGATCATAAGGATCGACTTCCACTATGCTCCTTCAAGATTAGAAAGTTTGCATCATCGATTCATTCAGGCTCTGAAAGAAAGATATATATTTAAATATTTACAAAAAAACAACAACATGCAAACAAACGACAAAAATGTTAACAAACCAACATCTATAGACTAGTGTTGAAGGATACAATTAAAAGATGCTTAGATCATGTCCAAATTGTTAATGCAGAAGAAGGAGTCGATTGAGGAAGATGACCTTGGCCTTGATCGATATATCACATGAATTTCACAAATATTGTTTGCGGTCCTAAGCCATAGATTTTTAAATTGCACAAGTCAGCTCAGGTTGATTAGGATTAAAAAGAAAAGATCTGTTTTCATGACAATGCGTTCATCATTTAAATGCATTCCCAAGTAAAAGTAGGCTAGGCCTAGATGTTTTGTACTCTACGTACATGGCCCTTGGCCTGCCATCTCTAATATTGATAAGTTGGGGCTTGTGGGGGAAGGAGTCAAGGATCAAGGAATACTTGCAATTTTGGCAAAAACTGAAGTTTTAGTGCAATCCTTCTTACCATGCTGATGGCGATGCTAACTGCAAAAGTTTTGCAGTTTCACTCAAAAAGGGATTATTTATCAAACATGTTAAAAATAACAGATCTGAAGAGAACTCGGTCAATTCAATTCACTTTTCACATTCACAACAAGCCAGGTGGTGACGGAGGAACCTCAGCTCAGTCGACTTCAATACAAAATCAGAAGAATCCGAGACCGAACAGATATAGATCTAGGCCTATGCAAGAGCGAGCGCTAGCGGTGCGGCACATAATCTCATCGGGACAGTTCAGGCTTGGATTTTGGTTGGCCGTCGGACGTCCCGTAAAGCGTTGGTAGAAACCAGTTCGACGGCAGAAAATAAGTAAACACTTCTCATCCGAATGAAGAGTGATATTTATGAGCATACACTTTTATTTCAATCAAAAATAGTAGACCATCTTCAGCAAATATATAAAGAAAGCACAGTGGAATGATAAACAATAGAAAAAAAGGAGAAATTAGTGAAAATCTTACCTGAATCCCGCCGCAATTCGCCATCGACAGAACTACTCCGGTCACGTCGAGGTCATCAATGTTGTCTACGATTTATTGGATGAGTTTATTATTAATTGATGGGAGGGTTTATCATCTATCTTCATCAATATATTATGAAAATAATTCAAAAACTACCAACAGCTTGTATGATGAACGTTTTAATATTTAAAATGTATAACTAGTTAAAATGTTGGAGAAAAATCTTTTTAACGACACCAAGTATTTTATCATAAAACTTTTATCTGCAAAATAGAGCATACCCATTCATTAATAGACTATTCTAAACTATGAGCCATCCAGCGCTAAAGCAGGTTAGTTTCTCTAATACAAGGGATTCTTTCGACCATCACGAAGCTAGCATACTGAAAAAGCTATGGGTTATTTGCCTGATAATAACTTCTTGATTAGCGAGATGAGCGTGATTATGATGCTGATGCTAATGCTGAAGAAGACGATGATGAAGATGCTGATGATGATCAGGGGTAGCGGAGCATCTTCCAGCGATGAAAAGAGGCACTTTTGAGAATGCAAAAGGGGCACCTATCAGATTTTAATATGGGCATTTATCAGGGGTGAAAAGGGGCATGTAGAGATGTTGTGGTCTAGTGGATAAGTCGGACTGCGGATCACAGGGTCTGGGTTCGAATCCCGCTGTAGCGCAAATGTCCTTTGGCAAGACATTAGTGTACATGTACATTTGCCACTCTCCATTCAGGTACATGTTGAATGGGTGCCGGTGGGAAGGAATTCCTTGAATATTCTGAGCGCCAAAATTCGGCTGCCTAGCAGGGCCAGGGTAATTTGGAGCACCTTTCATGGTGGATATGTGCACTATATAAATATCCAATTTTATTATTATTATTCATGACAAGGGGAAACGAAAAAAGAAAAAAATTGGGGGCACTTACAAGGATAAGGGAATTCGCCATGAATTTGCCACTCTCTATCCAGGTACATGTTGAATGGGTGCCAGTCGGAAGGAATTCCTTGAATACTCTGAGCGCCGAAATCGGCTGCCTAGCAGAGCCGGGGTAATATTGGAGCACCTTTCATGGTGGATATGTGCACTATATAAATATCCAATATTATTATTATTATTCATGACAAGGGGAAACGAAAAAAATTGGGGGCACTTACAAGGATAAGGGATTCTTAATATAAAGAAAATAGGGCACTTGTCAAAGAAAAAAGGTCACACTTTTCCTAGGTAAAAAGGAGCACATTTCGGATACCTGAAAAAGTGGGGGATACTGTGCCATACACTGTTTCATACCTTTAGGAACAGTTTGCGCCTTCCATTGAAAAGTTCCACATGCAATTAAAAATGCAACCATAAAAATATAAGGCAAAACAAAAAAAAGACAGATAACAGAGCAAACAAATAGGCATCATGTGTAATAGACATAAACATTTTATTCATTGGAAATCAAAAGCATGATATACAACACTTAAGAAATTGCTCTATTTTGTACAACTACAGCTCACAAGTACTATAGGTAAGCAGGGATTTATATAAACATTCAGTATTTCAAATGTGGTACTGATCAGTCTGCTTATATTTGTAATGTTTCAAAAATGCTTGGAAACACTAAAATCACACAAAGAATCTTTAATAAATAGTTCACTTTGAAATAACTATCTTATTTTTTCCCTACACATAATAGAAGAGAGCCTTCTTGGACAAATTTTATTTGAAGTACAATTAAAAACATGGGGCAAATTCTGAACACCAAATTCATGTAGGTAAAATGGCTCCAGCTGTCATGACAAAAACAACATTGTTTAAAATATGAACTACATGTTGGTGAAGTCACTCATAATGTGTGAACGAAAATTAGGAATCCATCACAATATACATTTGTTTCAACAGTAAGGATGAAATTTAAACATTAGCAGTGTCCTTATATTCAAATAAGGCAAGGAAACCTGTTTACTTTCTAGACTTCACTGTCAAGACACTATTGAGTGACTGACTGACATCTTTTTTACTTTGGTAATAACATATATACATGAAATGAGCTGTAACAAGTACATGAGCATTTGTCTACATCAATAACCCACTACTTGTAATGGCCAAAATTACACTGATTGAATCTTTGTGCAGCACAAAACGTACAAACATTCGGTAAAAGGGTCTGACAATCAGACTTTTACTTAGGTGATTGCAATCACTTATGTTGATTTGACAACTGTCAGTGAAATGCAACAGGTCATTTAATGTTTCCATGTTTATAGTGCATCCGTGTGAGCCTGAAGAATGAAGAAGAATCTACTTGTACAATTAATGCTTTTTAACCAGGCAGTATTGAAGTGACAATCAAATCATTGCCAAAGGGGAACTAGCGTTGTATCTAGCATTGAGGCAACATTAGAATCCCCCCTGTAGAATTGTCCTGATTCAAGCAGGATTTCTGAATTACATTACCTGTATATATATACGATACTGCATTTCATAGGTTGACTGGCACAATGACTCCACTTCATCCCGTTAAAGCTTAATTTAGAAGTAACTCTCTCATTAAGAGTAGACTTATTATGAGTAAAGTCTCTCCCTCATGTTGAAATTCTCATTAAACACACATCATATACACCTTCTATAGTTGACTTCATACTTCAGTTATTGTGACATCTCGCAGAATTTGTTCAATTTAACTGTCAGGCTAAATAAATAAATACATGTCATAGTAAATCGAAACCGATTCGTACGTTTACATGTATGACTGGAGAAATAAAGAACAAAAACAAAACCATAACAAAAACACTCTCTATTCACATTTTCAATAACGGTATTAAAAATCTAATTACACAAGTCTGTGACAATATGTGTACCGGTATATGAAGAGAAAAATGGCACCATTCAAAGTAGGAATGTAGAATTTCATTTTCAAAACATCAAAAGACTTTTTCTCTTCAATGGCATTAGATAAGGCATAAATCATTAACACCTGGTAATTTTTATCTTTAAAAAATGTTTTAAAAACCTCCCGATACACAGTGCATTGCACATTAAGATTATCATTTTTCATTCCATGAACGCTTTCATAATTTAAAACAGAATAAGAACCATCCATCATGCTCTTTAATACTACAGGTACATGTATACAATAGACACGGTGTAAAACATCAATACAAAGCTAAGAATTACCCTCTTAAATAATATTTGTGGTAACTGTTCGACATGCTTTGATAATGCATGAAGGAAAATGTAATCAAGTGCTATTTGAAACAAAAATACAGCCAATGAGCTAAAGAAGATATCGACTTTGGTAACAACATGATAAAAGTATATTAAATTGGTGTTACGCAGAAAGAGAATGAGGGCAAGACAGAGGGAGAGAGAGAGAGAGAGAGAGAGAGAGAGAGAGAGAAAAAGCAAGACATGGTTATAGAAACTGTAATAAATGATATTCATACCGAGGTACAATCATTACAACTTTCTGATGTATAGATTTGTTACATAGTTAATTCCTTTACAAATTACAATTGTTTGAAACTTTTTAAAGAGTTTTCCCTTTTTGCTTTATATTGAATATATAACATGTGAAGCAAAGCAGATACCGGTATGTCTAAACCGTTCAAATCAAAACATTGCATGAGAAGAGAAAATAGGATATTCTATTGTTAGTTAGAAGGAAAAAATGGTACAAAACTAAAAAGAATCAGCTAAACTTAGACCTGTATTTTTAGAATACTGTATTTACTTTGTGTCAGAGAACTTCCTAATACTATGAAACTTGCATACACACAGTCACAGAGCTTTTTCTTTTTAACTTCTTCAAAAAAAGAATTTAGAATCAAAATGTAAAAAAATAAAATTGAGAATTTGAAATCAGGAATAATATTAGGAACAAAATACCTATTTGAAATGTACATCAATCAGAGCTAAAGTTCATCACTATCAATCAGCAATCTCAATGAACATCAGCTTGAAGAAATGTTGATAACTATTATAATAATTCATTTAAAACAACAGCATTTCCCCGAGGATTTATGGCGCTGTATGAAAGTATTTACAGAAATGATAGATGTCCAAATTTCTGATCTTATTAATCAATAATGCTATGATCAAAGCAATATTCATCTCATTTGTCATCTAATATCGCCACAATAGCAAATATAAACATGCAAAATAGGGAACGTCTCTAAGGAAGCAACAAGAAAAACACTTAAGAAACTTTATATATTCCATACCTCCAATCCAATTTTCAATGTGCACAATCTTACAATGCGTTTTGGTGAAATTTGTGTTATTCATTTTTGGAAAAGAGACGTTACGAGTGAATATCACTCATCTAACCTTACAGGAACATGTAAATTTGCAGAACGCCTCTCTGCATCTAATCATTTGGCAAGCGCATGACCCTCTTACATGTACACATATATGAAGCATACAGTCTGCTGAGAGACAGAAGGGCGTTACCCCGTATAAAGTATAATACAGAGACAATATTTAGTTTCTGTTCGACAGAATCAACATTAGATGCTGCTTGTAAGTATCGGCTTGCATGGTGATGTAGATATACAGTAGGCTTGCGGGTGCACCATGTGACGACGGATAGTCAACCTGTTCGAAACGTAGAGCCACTCCTGCCACTCATCCTCTCCAAGCGCTATAGCTAAGAAAGATAACCAACAGTCTTTTTCAAGACTATACCAACAGTCTTTTTCAAGACTATACCAACAGTCCTTTTCAGGACTACACACCCTCAAGAAAGATAACCGAGAGTCCTTTTCAGGACTTCTCAATCCTCCCTCTCTCTCTCACATGGTGCACCGCAAGCCTACTGTATAATTATAAGAATCAACATTAAAACTTCTTTCCATAAATTAGGTTAAGGGTATCATATCTTAGTTGAATTGATCCAGATATGCAACACAAGAAATATCACGATGCAATCAAAGTACACTAATCAGTATACAAACCTGCAGGCTTTGAGCATATCTTACAGTGACATACGTATATAAGGCGTTATAATCAGATTATGATTATGAACTAGTACAAGATACTCGCTTCAATCTGGTAAGCTAAAAATGTGACAGACAAACAGCCAGCATAACATTTGAATCGGAAAGAAAGAAGCTAATATACCAAACACATTGATGAGATCGACAACAGACCGACAACAGACCAAACACAAAATTATCTTTGGGCAGTATGGTGGGGTATAACAGCGCATGACATGTAAAAATTACAACTACAATTGCAGAAGATATTTCATCTTGGCATTACATCATATTAATATACACAGATTACATACATATATATATATCACTCCTCGATTTAAATAAATGGTTTGCAATCCCATAGCATCATGTAAAAAAAAAAAGGCAGTTTTCTATGGCGATGACGATGTCATCATGCATAGAAGAATCCTTGGGAATCCCGAGCCGGGATGAGGTGCTCGTTGTCCGCACCTCGCCCTCTCCCACCTCTGTCCTGCTCCTGCTCTTCCAAGATACGTGCCTTGTTCACACCGGGACCTGTCAGGAATGATTAAATGAATGCGAGTATGAATGAGGCTCAATGGTAGAGCAGTGGTCTCGTATAAACCGAGAGGTCCCGGGTTTGAAACCAAGTCGATGCACTCGTACCTTTTGGTAAGGCATTAATCCTCATTACCAAGTCCATTGGAGAGGACTGAAAGCTGTTTGTCTTCAAGTTTTTTACTTTAATACAAGCAAACACATGCTTTCTTAGCAGTCAGGTAAAACAATCATCAATTATCAACTTATTTCAGAATTATGAAACTACATACTATTTTCCCATTCCTGGGTTTCTATTGTTCATATCATCCATAATAAGTAATGAAACAGGTGTACCATAGCATATATTTTCCCCAACCGAAATGTATTTTTCTTTCATTTTCATACCATACTAGTATTGTTAGTTTTGCTTTCGGTAAAAGGAATAAGATGTACATGTATACACTACAATGTGTATTCATGTAGCATCATGCATCATCATTTTTAACTAAAAATTAAAAATAAGAAAGGAGGTTGACTCATGACTCATTGTCACAAAGTATTAATTTAAGACAATTCCTTTACAGATTAAAGGTAAAGACCAGTAATGGTCATGCGATTGCATTGTGAAAGAAACGTTGTGGAATCGATCAGAAAAGGTTGATCATCTAGCATCTAGCATCTGCAAGGTTCTGGAATCATCAAAATGATAAGAAATTTGGCCCATTCTTCGTAAAGTTACAAGCACTATACACAGAAAGATGTATATGGGACTACCCTATATCTCTCACACGACCATGAGAGAAACAAATTTACCAAATATATGAATTAGTAGGCGGTTTCCCGGCAAATTTTTTATCATCATGTATTAGTCAAAACATATTCTTTCACATGATTGGTAATGAGAGCTTCCATTTCATTTTTTGAAATTGGGGCGTTTCCAATACTGGTCTTTACCTTTAAGATCTTGTGTATGTCCCTTTTTAGAATCAACAAAATTAATTTAAATCATTAATTTTTATTGAATAAAAGAACTGACAAAAAACTGTTATAACCAACATTGAACTCTTTGGCCAATTTTGCTCCACCTGCATTGTGTGTTTATATGTGTCCATATCTTTATACGCTTCTTTATAAAACAGTTCTCTACAAGATTTTTCCTTCCTCTTGTTTGGAAGGCCCTATAAGACGGGGCTTACCTATATAACTGAGGAGTACTGGTAGAAAGATGAGTCCATGGGTGGCCCCAAAGACGACCATCCCGAGGTACATCCTGAAGTAATAAACCTTGAAGAGTTGAGAGTGGGAGAACGCTAGGATGATGATACCGAAGGCCTTGGTCAGCGTGATACCACTGAAAACCTGGTGGAAAAGGGAGGAAGAAAACAATTATAGTCAAACCTGGTAATAAAGTAACCACCTGTATAGAAAGACCACCTGTCTGTAAAGACCACATTCTTTGATTCCCCAGAATAACGTTTCTCATTGAAAACTTGTACTTGGAAGAAAACAATTATAGTCAAACCTGGTTAAGCGACCACCTGTATAGAGAGACCACCTGTATAGAGAGACCACCTGTCTATAAAGACCACATTTTGTTTCCCTAGAATAAAGTTTCTCATTGAAAACTTGTACTATTAAGGAACCAGTGCATAAAGATCACCTGCCTATAAAGGCCATTTTTCATGATTCCTTGGAGTGGTCCTTATATACAGGTGTCCCTGTACCGTATGGTCATGTAACAGAGAAAAACTGAAGCAGGGAGGTACAGGGGTCTAGGAGCAAGTGTCCCCTAGAAAATTCCAAGAGGTGAGAATATATGCTAAAATTATTCCATGGAATAATATCTTGCACAGCAGTTTATGATCTAGTGCAGTCTTCAATACCTAAAATATATATTGTGTGTATATGAACTGTAAATATGCCTCTATTTATTTTACTTTGTTTCATTTAATTTCTCAACACATGACTTCAACAAAACCAATATCTTTGCCTGAAGTACATTCTTGTGAAAAATAATTCTAAATACTGAAGCACTGTGACGGCAATGTGAAATAGAAGTAGGCTATACAGCAGGCCTTCTCAACTAGTTTATTAGAAGTGCCAAAACAAAAAGAATTTGTAGTTACAGTGCCACCCTGTATGGTTGACTGTGCTGCGAGGGAACGTAGCGACCGAGTCGAAAATGGGTGGGGTACAGGGGCGAAGCACTAACGGGGGTAGCAGGGGGCGGAGACCCCTGAAGCTGGTGGACTTAGGGCTTTCTAAAGGCCCAAATGGGGCATTTTCAGCACTGTTTCATTCCACAATATATTGATGTGAAAAAATTAGTACAATTCCTGGTCACAATTACACGGGAAATGTCAAAATAAAGTGAAAATCAAACAAACAAAAACAAGATGTTTCCAGAGATTGGTAATGTTAAAATTGGGTTCCCATCGTGAGCTAATTGTTGTTCAGACCTTAGGTTTAGATTCATATAAAATGGTAAAAAACTATAAATTCCCCTTTCTTCCTGTTTGTTAAGCAAGCATTTTGGGCTCAAATTCGACTGCAACTTCTTGATTTAGCTGAGTATTTAATTCTAAAATATATATTTTCTTTCTTTCTGTTTTTTGTTTTGTTGTTGCAACAGTCGCACGCCACTCCGACTGACAGCAAGCGCCACAAGTGGCGCGCGCGCCGCCAGTTGAGAAGGCCTGCTATACAGCAACAAATTAGGGATCAAAATAACGATGCTGCCTGATGTGATGGAACAGAAAGGGGTACTTACCGAACTTCCTACATGAGCTAGTGCATCTTGAGCACGCTCTAACCGGGTCATCGCGGTACTGAGAGTGAAAGCCTTGACGATATGTGAACAGAACTCCACAGAGATACCAACAGACTGAAAATCAAAAACACAAAATATAACATGAAGGAAAGCCAAACAAAAGTAAAATGATTGTCACAGTGCAAGTTACAGCTTATGCAACGCATTCTTTGAAAATAATGTACAGAAGTAATTAGCTCAATAAGTTCAAATTTGTAATTGATTAAGTATCATTTAAAGCCTTGAAACTCTCTTTAGCCTTGATCTGGGTCCCTCCACTATTCTGACATACAGATCATTGGTCTATCTACTAAAATACTTAAATGAAGACCCCGCTTTTGAAATTGTTGAGTACAGCCAAATCGGACTTAGAAATAGAAGATAAGAGATAGTGGATAAGGGACAGTAAATACAAAGACAATGCAAAAGTGACAAAGAGAGAGATAGTGACAAGGAGAAAATAAGAGAGAAAAAGACGAGGAGAAAGTGACAGAGGGAGACTGAGCCAACGATAGAGAAAAAGTGAAAGTGGCGCAGAGAAGGGACTCACCATTATGAGGTTGACCAAGGAGATAGCGTTGAGGTCAATGCCCCAGAGGTACATCATGGCCATCATGTCGGCCGTAATCATGGCAATGGTCAAGGTGCTGATGAACGCACCAGCGAAGTCAAAGCCCAAGAGGATGAAGGTCACGCAGAACACGGCGCCCAGGACGATGCCCAGAGAGACCTGGGTCTCGTGGACGATGGTCAGGTACTGCTCGTAGTAGACGTAGAAGATACTGCAGGGGAAGCATCAGGATTAAAGGTTTTATGAATTGTTTTACATCTTGTAAATCAAGCATGACTACAGTAACAGCAATTTCAACTACACTGAAATGTTAAAAGAGACTTGAATGATAGTTGGTTACTGGTCGTTGTACACATTAGAGATGCGACCGCATGTCCAATTTGCCTCCGCCCAACACCAGTTAAGATCCTGACTTGAATTACTCTATTTTCTGGCTCAGTGTTCAACTAGCTATTATTTGGCACCTCAAATTAATATATAAAATGCCTGAAAGTAAACTATTAAAAAATGTATGATTTATCAAAAAGAAGTGATTTATCAAAAAGTAGGGATATTTCCATCAAGTATTTACCTGTATGGGAAGACGTCAAACTCTGGGTTGTCTGTAATGTTGATCATGGCTGTGATATTGGCCGACACCTCTCTTGCCATCTTCAGGGCATCTATATAGGTGGAGGAATTCCTCATGGTGGTGTGGTATGTCATGAAGTAGGTAGCTACAAAGTTGTAAAAATAAAAGATTACAATCAAACTATGGTTGAACACATTACCAAATGCATCTCATCTTAACCCTTTTCCTGTACAGGAACCAGCTAGCTCCTGTATTAAACCATCAGGAAATAAGAGAATTCAGTAATCATCAGGATATAGATCAACTACATTGACATTTCAAAGAATGTCACCAAATATGTGCACATGGTAAACAAAGACATTAACTCTTAAGCTGCCACCCATACAATGCACCCAGTGCCACAGTGCTAATCTCCTGTGTACCAAGTTAATTTTAAGGTTGGTTCAAGTGCGTGTTATTTAAATCTTTACAAAAAACAAATCGCTGAATTACTCGAGAAAATCCAATCTGACTGTTGTATACAAAGACGCGTAATCCAAAGCCGATAATCTGATGCACGCGATGGTACTTTCAATAGCGCTGCAAAAGCACTCAGCACGGTGCAATGGGCATGAACAATAACTGTTATTACATATGCGCGCTAGCGTGAACAAAGCAGCGTAGCGGTGGCTCGCTCGCATGCACACGGCACTATAACAATAGCGCGCTAGCGGTCTCATGGCAGGATAAGAGTTAAGGGCATAAAGAAAGAAAGTGGCAGTGGAAAAATTAAAAGTCTATAATAAATTTGTTGCTGCCATTAATGATTGCAATTCAAGCATCAATATCATCCTCCTCTTTTATTATCAAACTTTTTTTTGTTTTTAAACAGAAAACTATTTATATGTCATCAAAGCAATAAAATAGGTTGATTTGTCATATGCTGATAAACCGAAAGTAAAATGCATGTATTTCAAAATGCAAGAAATCAAGTAAAGAGTCAAGCTTAATTACTACCGCACATATAAACAAAATGTTTATTTATATCTATATCTGGTACCCTTTAAACCAATAAATGAAAATGAAGCTAACGTCTATTAAAGATGGTACAGACATATTGTTATACATTCACTGTTTATATACATATAGGATATGAGAAGATAAGATGAAAGAGTATCTAATTTTGTCACTTACTCCCGATGGTCTTTTTGGTTGCATCGTCAAAGTTCACGGCTGATGCATAGGCAGCCTTGCCTCTGAAAGTATAAAGTGACATTATACAGAATGAACACATTTACAACTATTTATACCAAACAAAGTATATTCTGTCATGTTGAAGTGTTTAAAAATAAATGTTTAAATCTGAGATGCACGGCCCTACAGGTTATCAGTGTCTGTGATATGGTGTTATATTGAAGCCCTAAAAAAAATGATAAGAAGTGCCTCAAACCTTTGAGTGACCGGTTTTACCATACTCATCTTCCCCAATAGACTGTAGTGTTATGAAAACCGTTAGGCAAACGCAAAATTTGATTTTCGATTTTCAATCATAAATATCTTGATAATCAGACAGGCGCTCGGCTTGTAAAAGTCATGTGGTTCCTGACTGACCTAAAGGTTTATAATTATCATTGCAGCATGAGCTAAATCCAGAATTTTGTTTCAGAATCTGAGACAAAGTTACTGAGTCACTTTAAATCAAGGTCTCTTCCTCTCTCTTACCCTTTGCTACATGAGATCCCTGGGATGTCCTCTAAGAAGAAAGGCAGGAAGTCTTCAAACTCCTCTGGAGTAGGTCTCTTATCTTGCTCTGACAGTGGACGACATGATGTACACGTATCTTTGGTGTCTGTTGAGAGAAAACAAGTAAACCCCTATCTCATATATTATCTCCTCTCGACCATTTTGGCTCTCATACCGCACCTGTAATGCGCTTAGAGACATCGTTGATGTATTACGCACTGTACAAGCACGGAATATTATTACTATTATTATTATTAATGACATATAAATGATTTTCAAACAAATACACCAATAATGATTTAGTGTTGCATGCCTTTCTTATCATTTTGATGACTCCAGAACCTTGCAGTACACACAAATACTTATATGCTACACGATCAACTTTTTTCTGAACGTTTCCACACCGTTTCTTTCACAATGCAATCGCAGGCCCAGAACTCAACTTCATCTGTAACAAAAGAATTTAGTCCGGGGTCTACATTTTTATTGATTTTAGAATAGGGGTCAGGTAAAACTAAATTAGTAGAATACGGACCGATGTGTTTAGGAATATTATAAAGGACATACAGATAACAACTAAATTATTCATACCCTTATCAATGATTTGAAATTTCATGTATCACATCCAAAAGTAATATTTACCTGTAACAGTTTCAATGTCTTTCAAATCATTATAAAAACCATGGTGATAAAACTCTTTCATAATCTATACCCTTACAAAGTTTTGTAATTTTATTAAGTATGTCAACAATTTATTTGTCCCGGTTAATGTTTCTTGGGAATGTGACATGTATATCAAAGTTTCATCTATGAGCATTAAAAAAAAGGCAATGATTCAACTGAACCACCTTTCAGTCTAGAGTTACGAAAAACACAAACGAAAAATCCTACCAAGGAGTATGAATAATTAAGTTGTTCAATGTATACTGATATACATGTATCATTATTTGGGTAATAGGGAGTTTTAGATTTGCACGTCGACATAGTGGATTCGCTACGTGTGACATTCTTTTAAGGCAATGGCAGTGCATTAAAAGGACGTCACACGTAGAAGTCCACTATGTTGACGTGCAAATCCAAAAGTCCCTAATATAAGAACATGAAGACGAACATACCAGTAGAGGGACAGAAGTCACCCGTTTCATTATTGACCCTACAGCACGTCAGATTAGTGTTGGGTTTCACCCAATCAAAGAAATCGTCCATCCAAGATGATGAAGGGTGTGCTACTCTTGTGCTGTTCAAGAAAATAGAGATCAAGATAATAACAATGATGATAATATATGAAATGAGAACAACAACAGCATTATCTGGATATGTAAAGTTGTTTTTAAATGATACAGAGTGCTGAATGCTATTATTATCTAAGCTTTGGTCAGGCGTCCATTATAAAGGTGCACAAGACTTTAAAGCTAATCTTGAGCTATGGTATATGGAAATCGCATTTCGAGAGAAAATTGCTACAATTTATTCTGGATTGTGTATCCTGCAGTAGATTGTTTTTATTTCACTGGTTCAAACAGCTAAACGCACACAAAATTACTGGGCATCATCTTCGATAAAAACCACAACTCCCATATAGAGACCTGTGTTAGGCACATAGTGTTGGGCCTACTTACCCAGATTTCCTTATCTTTCTACGATAATTACTCAGCCACTATACATTTTCTGGAAAAATTTGTTGGCACATGTCACTTATTTGTAATTTTGAACATTTAGTGTAAATTTTGTTGGATTACGTGAGAATTTTTTTCCTATATTTACCAAAACTCAAGTTTATCTTTAATGGATTTTTTTATTTGGGTTAAGAGTAGGAAAATATAGATAAATATATTGCTAAAGAAAGGTTAGGCTATCCATTAAAGATTTTAAGTATTCAAAAATGTAGAAGAAAATGTTTAAATGAAACCTCACTTGTTCATCTTTTTTTCATTATAAAATGAATTGCATTTTGCATTACTTTTTCATATCTTGTTAATATACATTCAAATAAGAATACATGTGTCTTTTATCATAAATCAAATAATAAATCGAGCCTGATTGTGAGAACATTGTTTTTTTAAAACCAATCCCTGCATGAGGAGAAAATATATAAATTTGACAATAAATTCTACATACTATTGCGAGAGCTCAGCTGCAAAGTATATCTGTGATGTGAGAGAGTTGTCATTGCATCCCGATCCTCCACATATCTTGTTCTGTCCTTCTTTCGATGTGTAGTCATAGCCATCCTTCACCACAAAGTAGACTGGTGGACCAACGTTCAGCAGGGAGCCTTCCGATTCAAAGTAGTTAATCATGTAGGAGTCCTGCATGTCGTGAAAGATGGAGATAGGTTACCAGTCTCAAGAACAGGTGCAGAAATGGTTACACAACATACTTGTATTAAAGGCCTGTTTTCGTCAGCTTCAGTTTGCCAAATAACCCGCTATTTTCAGACTTGGCATATTATCCCGAAGCTCTAAATTGTGTTTTTACCAAACCGATACGCTCATCACAAGCTAGCTCGGGCGCAAATTAGCCCTCTATTTGGGAAATAGCGGGATATTTTGGAAACAGAATCAAGATTTCTTGGGATATTTTCTCAAACAAATATCCTACTATTAAATTGCAGCTGCGGGTTGATGAAGACACAAATTAACTAGCTAATTTGCGATTGGGAAAGTTAAAATAGAGGGTTTTTTGGCAAACTCGAGGTGATAAAAACAGGCCTATTTTCTTCTTTATTTATGACCTTTCATTCCTTTTCTTCTCCTTCCCCCTCCACCCATTTTTCTTTTCATCAACAATCCTCTCATTTCTCGATATCTCAAAGCTACATGACTAAAGACGTAAATGATCATGTAGTTCGACAAAGCTATCAATCTAGCTGCCTTATTCCTGCATGTTTTGTTTGAATTTTGACTCATTTTCTCCTAATACATTGGTCACAAATCATGTGATTTAATTTATCAGAGAATACTAAATACTCTTCTTCTAAACGACTATCCATCAATGAGTATTGGTCAGTATCTAAAACATAATTTTATCAGGATGTTGCAAGGGGAGGGGGTTACTTTCCATTCACGATCTACGTTGGGAAAGCCAAGATTGCTGTTAGAAAACTTGTCAATTTTAGGAACTACTCTTGTCTGTAAATCTAATTTCAGCACCTTCTTTTGATCTAAGACCTTCACTTATTAGCATATTTTACTTTTCTGTCGATGAACTTGTATTTTGTCTGACCCCCCCCCCCCCCCCCCCTCAACAATACTATCTCAAGTCAGAATGGTCTAGAATGCCCCTGTAGTTTCTAGTATTATCTTACCTCTGGCATGGAGAGCTTTTGGTCGAGGCCGACTGGTAGAGAGGGGATCAATGCACACGAAGCAAAGAGGACAAAGACAAAGACACACACCTGTAAGAGGAACAAATCAATGATTATAACTTTGAAATTGGCATTAGAAAATCAACATGTAACATACCTGAAGTATGAACAGAACGTGGAAACAGAGAGCTTTACAATACCATACAGAGCTACAGTGGAGGAACAGAACTTTATGTCGTCCGTTTGGAGCAAGAAGGGCATTAATATACAAATAACGCACGGCCCAGAGTGCAATAGCGGTGAATGCAGTACGCGCGAGGTTTCTTTAGATTGGTGCCGCTCTGTGCAACGAGCCGCTTGCGGCGAGTTGACAGTGCGAACCATCTGAAGAAACCGAGCGAACACTGCATTTACGTTTCGCACAACAGGGTCAAGTGCGTTATTTGTTTTATAAAATAGCGACACAAACAGCAACAAACAAAAGTTTAGATCTTAGAGTTCGATCTAGATCTAGAGTTATGTTGGTTCTACTAATAAAATGAGGTTCTACTAATAAAATGAGGGTCTAAGACCTTGCAGGCTTACCAAAAAGTCCACGGGATTCATTGTTTGATTAAAAATAAAATGCATAGGGTGTCTAGAGACGAGTCTACATCAGACAGCTGAAATTCCTGGCTTCATTATAAAATCCAAAGTCAAAACGGGTCTAAATCCAAGGCAAAAGTAAAATAAAAATTTGCTTTCTAATAATACCCCGCTCTAGCTAGCTAGCTAACTTAGAGCTAAGCTACGCGTACGCTGCGCTTGGGATCATGGTGGAGCGTACAATATTAGCTACGCGTAGCCTATAGCCTACAATGCACTCGAGGGAGCGTACTAGTACTACGCGTACGCGCGCGCACTGGATCTCCATGGCCACGCGTACGCGCCGTGCAATATAACTTTTTACTGCGCTTTTTCTGCACTCATTTCTGCAAAATCGTGCTTGCATCAAAAATTTGTCAATGCCATGTGACGCATATTGACCAATCACGATGCTTAAAATACTAGAGCCATTTTATAATAATGATTATTACTGATATACTTTAACACCGAGTTAATGCCCTTTTGGCAATATTAAAGCATTTCTTTGAGGGGTGTGTATTAACATGTGTTCAATAATACATCTTAAGCACAGGCACAGAGCACAATGGAATATCTTCTTGGACAGAGTGGAACTTATTAAATCATGGACTCTCCACTTTTTTATTTTATCAATCATAACTTTCTCATCCTCTATGGGATTTTCCTTCACTGATCCATTTGCATAATTATCATAATCTTACTCAAGCCAGCTTGATGGCAGAATGGATCTTTAATCCTTTAATACTGCAACCTATCTACAGTAGCAACTATGTTTGTGTGTGTGTGTGTATTGGGTTTTTACAAACGTGTATCAATCAGATATGATTATTTACTTCTGGGGACCGACCTTTAAACGTCACCATCCGAAAGACGTGACTCAGTTTCGAACCTGTGCCCTAGGCTGAATCAGTTTGTAACTTCCACTTTTAGCTGGATTACAGGCGCACGCCACAACGCCTAGTTTGTGTTTCTCTTGAGTGGCCTCAATTATAATAATAATACATGTGAAAATAACATCAATGTATAAAGCGCAGACACTAGGCAAATATATTATACTGCGCTGAGGATCTCTTGATGTGCTTAAAAACTACAACATACAGTTAAAATGAAAAGATGTGCTTTTACTTATGATTTAAAAGTACTTAATAATGGTGATTTCCTAATTTCTAACGTTTATAAGACAGCCACAGCATTACAAATTATTGGGAAGAAAAGTAAACTCACCACTAGAACTCTTATGAATCTGTTGAAGAGGAATGGAGTGTAGTAGTTCTTGACCGCCCTGTACAGGAGACCGGGTTCTTTGGGTTGCTTGCCTGCTTCCTTATCTGTGGCGCAGCAGAAGATCTCATAGCGATTGGCCTGAAGTTGAACAAAAGTAAAAGGTTTAATTAACCCTTACTGTACTGGGGGGGGGGGGGGGGGGGGGGGGGGCCTGGGAGGCCCTCCCCTCGACATTTTCGGAGATTGCGCCGCAACCGCTTGGAATTTTGAATTGTCGTTTCATGACTTTTTTCCCTCAAGTCTTACGCACATTTTGATACCATTTTCGTCAAAATCTGATATACCTGTAAGGCGTTACATAACAATTAGTATGCGCATGTCATCCAAAAAACAAAAAAAAAAAAAAAAAAAAATCGCATCAAAATTTGCATAAATTATCATTATTAATTACATTAAAATAACTTTTTTGTGTTAGAAAAGAAGTTTCATATGAATAATGAGTTTCAACATTCAAAAAGTGGAGTTTGAAACGTTTTCTGTAAAATGCATAAAATTAGCATTTTGCATAATTAATTAGGCTAACGACAAAAATTTGCATATTCGGAAAAAACTAATTATACCATCTTGTTCCTTACGTAAATATCTACAAACATGCAAATTTTCGTGTTCATCAGACAATCGACGGCCGAGATCGTAGGGGGGGGGGGGCCTCCCAGGCCCCCCCCCCCCCCCCCCCCCCCCCCCCCAGTCAGTGGGTGCTCAAAATAGCCCAGTACAGTAAGGGTTAAAGCCCCACTGTCCTACTTGTAGCTACTTGCTCCCTCTATATAGAAAACTTCCCCAATCGGTGCCTGTTGGTCCCCCATGATCCTCTTTTTCTTATGTTAGTTGAGAGCTGAGTTAATGAGATAGCCACATGTCAGTGACCTCGCTGTGTGCTCTAATCCCTTCTGGCCCAGTAGTATTGACAGTCTTTAACATTTCATGGCGATTTACCTTGTCAGTTCATTGTAAATGACATAAATACAAATTTAAAAAATGATGTTTGAGTCTTGAAACCTATTGCAAACTTTCAAACAATATCAACTTCCAACCCGCATGCCATGCATAGGAGGAGCCCTAGCAATAGCACTTACTTCATAACCATTTACTTAGAGCCTAAGTCAATGCTATTTCTGCATAATATATTACCAGTAAGTAAATCTTTTTGAAGTTGCAAGCATAAGATTAGGAAAATCAATTGCTTGATCTTCACTAGTTGTTATAGCTACTGCGTATTTTATCTTTCATCAGAATCATTCAAGCATACTTTATGTGCACCATTTCCACTCCCTTTTAAGTATTCCTACCATTTGGAAATAAGAGCAAACATGACCAGGCAGCCCAAAAACACTCCCCCCCCCCCCCCAAAAAAAAAGAGAAGAAAATGTACTCTTTCAGAAAAATACTAAAAACCATATTTTGACCACCTTGGCCAAATACACCTTTATTGAGCCCTAATTGAAAATCACTCCATTTAATTTTTAGGTGCTCTTGTGGTGCCTGGCTACATATGGTACACAAAATAAAATAAATGCATGCATACCTCTTGACGAGAGGAATCCAATGCCATCATAGCAACAAAGCAGGTGATTTGGAGCAGAAAGTCCATCGCCACGGCAACAGCTGCATACATAGAGAAGGCTCTCACAGCAGGCATGCTAGACATGGCACCTAAGCATTGGAAAAAAATCCAAAAAGAAATTTGATAATAATAATAATAATATTGAATATTTAGGGGTGCTAAAAAACAATAAGTACCATAGCGCTTACAAATACAAACATATGAAAAGAGGACAAGTATGTACGGTCTCACAGGAAGTAGATCACTGGGGGAAAAGGTAAGTTTTGGGGGATCTTTTGAAGGTGGCAAGACAGGTAATTTCCCTTATGGAAAGAGGGATGCTGTTCCAAGTTTTTGATACTGCAAAACGTTTTCCAGCCGCTGCAATGATTAAGGTTAAGCCCAAGTACAATAGGCTATTAATTTGAATGAACTAGTATTTTACAAGTGGCTATGAATGATATTCATGATCATGATATGGTGTTGTTTATGGACAAATGTTGAACAAATCTGAATTAATCATCTGGTATTAATAGTCTGATATGTGTTCATTTTGGAGTTGTATTCATATCAACAGACCATCCATTGCAAAAGTTGAATATACACATTGTGCATTGTTTTCTAACAAGCAACAACTAACTGATATCATTTTCACAATGTTTTAGTACAGGACCAAGAAGAGACCAGTGCCAGCATGACAAAAAAGTACATTGGCCTATATACTGTACATTCAACAATATATTTGAAGTTTTGCCAACAATGCACCCACTTATATTTATGAAAATATCAGTATGTTTATATCATGTAGTCGAGATAGCAAGGAGCAAAACATTTTGTTAATAATGGCCCCATCTCATAATGAGTCGCAATTGATCCAAATTGTTTGCAAAAATCCTCACTCGTAAAGAGCTAAGATGAAAATTTCCCTCTCAAGTCGACTTGCAACCATGGCTTTGGATCAACTGCATCTATATAGAAGATGAGTCATATCAACTATTATTCCTTTGAGAAAAATCCCAGTACAGACAAACACGTCTATTAAGGACCCCCAAGGGAAACAGGAAAACTGACCACTGTAGACAGATGGCCTTTCTAGAGAGGTTTGACTGTACAGGTAACAATACTCACCGATGCCAAAGGCTATAGACTCTGCTGAGCTTGTGAGGAGCATACTAGGGCCCACCTCGCCCAGGACACGGCCGATGTGCTCTGCACGATTCTCATGAGGGTAGCGTTGGTCTCTCTGTACATTGTGAGTAAAAAGGAAAAAAATATGTTTCACAATGACCCCATGACTCGCATGGTGTGTATTCATGTAAGACTATCTCCATTTCTGCCACAACGCTGTTGAAATGTCCAAAAATTGTAGACATTTAAATTCAATATTTTTTTTGGACAAAGATATGGCATGTCTCCCGTTTTAAAATTACATGTTTTCATGCATTGTACATTTATATATCAAGGAATGATGTTTGTATGTTTGTATAGGAATAAACACTGCAACAAAAACAAAAAAACGTTATGAGTGGACAATTGTCTCTTATAATTTTAGTCAACCTGGTGGCACTGTTAGGATTGATTTTAGGATAAGATCTTAAAATTCTGTTAAGATCAAGAACTGCAGAATTGAACAAAAACAGTATTTTACATGATATTTCACATCAATTTATTGTTCAATTTATGACAAAATCAACAGTAAAATCAAAGAAACAAAGATAGGAATTCATGAAGCATACTCTCACACAAAGTGGCACAAAAACAATTAAAAACAGATTTGTGTTTTTCTTTCCTTTTCTCAACAGATCCCTCGTTTTCCTCTCTGCCAACTTCCCCAGCTTGTCCCTTTTCATTTCTCATTCCTCTCTTTACTTTAAAATTGTAAATTTTGTAATGTTTATATCAATTTGAACTGCAATATGTTGAACAATTCTTCTTCCTATCCAATCTAGAGTTTTGTTTCTTGTCAATGTTGGTGAATTTATTGGATTGTTTTAAAGAATTTTGAACAATGCAACTACAGTATGTGATCTTTGTTTGTATCAGTCTTTGGACTGTTTTTACAAGGATTTTTTAAAAAATAAACCAAAATGAATGAATGAACAACAAAAATGGAGACCCCGTACCTGGTATCTCTGTACAAGAATGAAGATGTTGTCGACACCGACCGCCAGCACGAGGAAGGGTACGACCTCGATGACGATGAGGGTTGCAGGCACACCGGCCCAGCTCAGGACACCGATGGAGGACGCTACGGACATGAGTACGATGATGACTCCAGATAGACCAAGGATGATCTTAGAATCAATCTAATAAGAATTGAAATAATGAAGAAAAAACCCAACTTACTACAATGACTTACTACAATGAGGAAATCAGTTTGATTGTAATAATAATGCAAACAAAACCAATAACATGAACATAGAATAATCAGTTTACTTGCAATGAAAACATAACAATTACAATTAAGGCTGAAAATGAAAATGGCAACGGCCCGGGCAGAATGGCTGCCAAAACTATTTGTTATTTGTAAATCTGAGAAGGCGGTTTAACTTATGACATGTTTAGCATCATAAACTCAACTTCATCAAATATGAATAATAGTAATTTTAAAGTAACCACAGGTATTTAACCTCTAGGGGGCTTAGATAAGACACCCAGATGCAAATAATGTCTCTTGTGTTTGTTTCAATTTGTTTGTATGTGATTGTGTAAAACTCTACAGAATACCAGTACTGAGGATGTGTCCCATTAATTCAAAGTTCCAACAGAAAGTGAAACAGTAACCCTATACTCCTGCTCATGATTTATTGGTTTTAATGAAATATGATTTAAGTTACTCTCACTTTATCATCTTATTCTCATTCCCATACGATATGTATATGAACCCACTGGTTCTAATAAAGGTACTACAGTATGTCCCATTTGCAGGCCAAAAAAATGAAAAGGTTAAAGCCCATCAATAGTAGTGAACAGGAAGGACTAGACTACCCTGCAAGGTCACTGGACAGGTGGTTATCTCATCAAATCAGCTCTCAATTAACTTCAGAAAAAGAGGATCATGGGGGACCAACGGTCACCGATTATGCATCGCTTGGTATATAGAGGGAGCAAGTAGCTATAAGTAGTGCAGTGAGGCTTTAAAAGGCATTGGGTTACAATGAAATTTGGATGCTGTTACATGTAAGAATGTTGTTGAACACCATAAGCCAACAGTGTTGATTCATAGATCACATATGATCATGATGTCATGACGAACAACTCAAGTACCTAGCGTTTGCTCAATACAAAATGCACATCATCTGTTCAAAGTACAGCTAGAATGGCCCATAATACATAACTGACAGCAAACACGTTTAAACATTAACCTGCTCTACCAATTGATAATGAGTGTCCACAAATTCAAGTGGAATTTATAAAAATACATTGTACAGTCATAAAATTATATTATACACCTAAATCTGCATGAACTTGGACTTTTAAACTTGCATGCGGATGTACATGTACTGCACAGGTCTCAATGACTAAGAGAAAATTGGTTTTCATGGAATTTCCCACTACATTCTTCATCTTGTTTCAAAACTGAAACATTAATAGCATTTAATGTACATCTCAATATCACTTTACAAGTGAAAGCTAATAGCAGTCACAAAGAAAACCCAGGTTCGCATTCATGCGGAAGGACTTTCAATTCAATTCACTAATTTATAAAACAAAAAGTGTCATGCTCTTTATTCTTTACAAATGACTGTACATGTAATTCGATCTCAGGCAAAATGAACAAACACAATGAATCTACAGTAGTCAAAAATGAAAATGAGTAAAAACTCAGTTAACTGATGTCATAATGACATGATCTTGTATGTCCCTTTAGATAAACAATCATCATGAACATTACAGTTCTTGATGCGTAATTTGACAACTTTAGTCTTCAGGAATGAAGAAGGTGATGCTTTTAACGCTCCAAAAATCAGTGGATTAACTCTGGCCATTTAAACCTGGACTACATGTAGACTGTAAGGGAACCAAAACCTTCATACTAAGTTACTTTTATTGTAAAGTTTAAGATATTAAAAAATATCAGTGAAAATTTGAACAAAATCGGGCAAGGAATAAGGAAATTAGAGCTTTTTGAAATGATTAGTCACTAGAGGGCGGTATTCAATTTGATGACATCATCTGTGGACAACTCTCCATGCCTTTTGTACATAATTTTTTTTCGTTTTCTTGTGATTGAGATAATCCACTCCCCTGAAAGCAAGATATAGAATGCAAAATGATATTCTACTTCACATGTTATAAAGTCGGATCAAGAACACAAATAAATACGAAGAAAACGAAAAAATTGTGAAATTGTATGTACAAAAGGCATGGAGAGTTGTCCACAGATGATGTCATCAAATTGAATACCGCCCTCTAGTGACTAGTCATTATATAGAATTTTGGCGGGAATTTCGAACCAGCCGCACCCCTCTGAACTCGACGGCAGCTGAGTCAATCCTGTACCGTGTCCAGCCCATCGGACTATACGAGCTTTCGCCGTAGCAATCTCGTTGTTGGATCACATCTTTCACGTTTTAACTCGTTCGTCACTGTAGTCAAGGCAAAGGTCTAGGAGGTGACCCTAAGTGGCGATCCTGTGGTGATTTATTGCACTCATTTTCATCCCTCCATTCACGTAAGATTAACAACTTAAATAACACAGCCTTGAAAGGTAAGATTTTTCACTTATCCTACTAATCTTAATTATGCGCGTTTGAAAATTGAATGGCGTCTATTTCTCTCTCCTCTTTATCTTCGGGGGAAGAGAATTATATGACGGCCGTTGCTGAGAAATACCGGGACGATGTACATGATTTAGGTGAAGGTATATCTTCTGACGGTACTACGGTCCTGGAAGATAGTGACATTGCAGATTGTTCATGGAAAACGGCAGTACGCAAAAAATCGAAAAAGAGGCCAAGGGTTAGAAGCAATAGTGATGGAGTGTTACATGAAAAGAATAACAAAATACCCAAATTCTCCCGCTCGACACCAACTCATTCTGAGGGTAAAGTAGTTATTGTTGGATTGGAGAATAAGAATGTGTGCAGAGCCAACCCCGTGAAGGTTGTAAAACAAATTCATGATCTTGTAGGCAGAGTAAAAGATATGGTAAAAGAAAGAAACATGTTGATTGTGAGATGTGAGAGCGAAAACCAAATACCCAAACTGTTGGAATTAACCCAGTTGGCGGGCATTAATGTGAAAGTTACACGATACGATGGGAGCCAATCAACCACTAAAGGAGTTATTCACAAGATTGATCCCCAAATCAGTAACGAGGAAATAGAGGAAGTTTTGAAAGAACAGAATGTAGTGAACGCTAAAAGATTTATGAAGAAGATCAAAGGAGAAATGGTAGCAACCCCTTCCGTTCTCCTCACTTTCAAGGGTAAAAACTTACCCGAGTCCATACATTTTCTGTATGAGGTAAAGCAAGTGGATGACTATATCCCTCCTGTGCCGCGATGCCATAAATGTCAGTTATTCGGACACATTAGGCAAACTTGTAAAGGCAATATCCGATGTGTTAGATGCGGGGGAGAACATGAGTTCGAAGATTGCCCTAATAAGGAGAACCCTAAATGCCTCAGATGTGGTGAAAACCACTCTGCAGCTTACCAAGGTTGTAAATTTTATGCAGAGGCGAAGCAAATTCAAAAAATAAAATTACAGGAAAACCTCACTTACATGTATGCCCAAGCGGCCAAGGCCCATCGTGCACAGATACATGAAAATGCCGTTACTGACATGGATAATCAGAAAGACATGGGTAGTGCTAATCTAAACAAACCTGCCAAAAAACATAACACAGATTCAAGGCCAAATAATCCTCAGAGAGCCAATCCGAATCCTCAGAGAGCCAATCCGAACCCTCAGGCCCATACCCCACACACAGTACGAGAAAGAAAGGGACAGGGCAATACCCAGATCTCATTCCCAGATCCCAATTCCAGTACGAAAAACAAAGAAGGAAACTGCAACCCAAAGTCCAGTAAATATGACATCTTTTGATTTGATTATGTTTATTCTGTTTGTGGTACGACAGTTGCCTCAGTCCAGTAATGATGATAATTTCTTGGAAGCGGTAGTTAGAGCAGGCAAAGAAATTTTGAAGGTAGACATTACCATGGAAATGGTAAAAAGTCGCCTCATATGACTAATAAGTCCATATCAGACCTATTGATTGTACAATGGAACGCACAAGGCTTGACGGCGCATGGCGCAAACTTTTTATCTTCCCTTATTGATAACAATTTGTTAGGTATTCACCCAGATATAATGTGCATTCAAGAAACTTGGTTTAACGATTTTAATGTTTTGTCTATACCCAATTACGTTTGTGTTTGTAAAAACAGGCCGGACGGCAGAAGAGGTGGTTTGGTGATGTATTTAAAAAACGACATCACTTTTCAGGCGATGGATACACCCAGGAACGCCGAATACCAAAAAGTTGATATTTTTTGTAAAAACGGAGTTATCTCAATCTTCAACTATTATAATCCGTGTAAAAAGATTGAACTGATAGATCTAAATAACATGATAAGAAATGTGCCGGGGAAGTATTTGATTCTAGGCGACTTTAATAGTCACAATCCTCTATGGGGGAGCAACAAATTAGACACAAACGGTAGAACTGTGGAGTCTTTTATAGAAAATAATGATTTGGTTTTATTAAATGATGGATCTCCTACAAGGTTAGACCCATATTATGGTACATACTCAAATCTGGATTTGTCCTTAGTATCGAAAGAATTAGCACGTAATACAGAGTGGAAAGTACTATCCAATAATTTCGGCAGTGATCATAATCTGGTTTGCTTAAATTTTAAACATGTGTACAATAGACCAGGGGGTGAGAATATGGGACAGAGATGGTCTTTTAGAAAGGTTAATTGGGAAGAGTATATAGAAGAAATTGAAGAGGCATTGAGAAAAGAAGGATATGAAAATCTTGGTGCAGAACTAAACATTCAAGGCAGATACAATGTGATTGTTAAGGTGATCAAGGAAACATCGAACAAGTGCATTCCGCGTGTGCAGATTGCCAAGAGAAGAAAAGTAAATCCCTGGTGGAACAATGCCTGCAAGAAGGCGGTGCAAGAGAGAAATCGTCTTAAAAACAGGTTAAGAAGGTATTATGATCTAAATGATGTTAAGAAATACTTAGAGAAGAAAGCTGTCGCTCAGAAGGTAATCAGGAGAGCTCAATATGATTATTGGTTAGAGTACTGCCGTAGAATGAATAGATTTACAGACATTGGGAAAGTCTGGGAACAGGTTAAAAGAATGCGGGACAGTACAATGAACAAGCACATCTTTCACAATCTATTTGTAAACGGAAATATCTTGAAAGAATCTGAGGAAAAAGCAAATGCAATGGCAACCTATTTTAAATCGGTTGATGAATCACTTTCCGTAACTAAAAATGAAAACGAAAATATCTTGTACAATAATTCTTCAACAAATGATGATGATTGTATCAATGATGACTTTAACATGAGTGAAATGGGGAATGTTTTAAAGGAGATGAAAAACTCCTCATCCGGTAAGGATGATATTTATTTAATTATGATTAAGAATTTGCCGAACAAGGCACTCGTGTATTTATTAAACTTGTATAATGACATTTGGAAAATCTCACTTTTTCCACATCAGTGGTATGAGGTTATTCAAATACCAATCTTGAAATCCGGAAAAGATCCGACTCAAGTGACCTCTTATAGGCCGATTTCGTTGATATCAACATTCTCTAAAATTATGGAAAAAATGATAAAAAATTGCCTGACGTGGTTTCTAGAAAAAAACAGACTATTAAATCCTATTCAATCTGGCTTCCGCAAATATAGGAATGTCAAAGATCACTTAGTGAGATTGGAGACGGACATACATATATCCTTGAAAAGTAAAAAATATACCGTAGCGGTCTTTCTTGATTTAGAAAAAGCATATGATTCGCTATGGAAAACAGGTCTACTAAGAAAATTATCTATCTTAGGCATTGGTGGAAAAATGTTACTTTTTATAAAAGCATTTCTATTGAGTAGGATTTCTAATGTGAGGATAAATAACTATATGTCTCGCCACTACACGTTAGAAAATGGAATCCCGCAAGGAAGTTCATTAAGTCCTTTATTATTTACTTTAATGTTAAATGATCTCAAGATAAATGTAAGTGATGTTAAATTATCTTGCTATGCTGATGACATTGCAATCTGGTGTTCAAATAAGGATTTAGAGCTGGCCCGCAGGAAATTACAAGAGGCCCTGCATGAGCTTGAGATATGGTGTTGGACGTGGAAGTTAAACGTTTCCCCTACCAAATCTGCAGTATTAGTCTTTACCAACAAACAAAAGAAAGATATTCTTCTACAAATAAAAGGACATAATCTGCCTATATGCGAGCAGTATAAGTTCCTTGGTGTGAGGTTTGACTCCAAATTAACTTGGTCTGTCCATATAGATTCTATCATTGATAAATGTAAGAAAAGAATAAACTTGCTACGTTGTGTCTCCGGCACCCCCTGGGGAAGTAAGTATGAGATTTTGATGATGATTTATAAAGGACTTATCCTATCCATTTTGGACTATGGGAGTGAAATGTATGATTCTGCTTGTATATCTTTAACAAAAAAACTTGACTCTATCCAATACAGAGCCTTAAAAATTATTACAGGCACAATACACAATGTGTCCTTGGAGGCTTTACAAGTTTTGACCGGGGAGCTGCCTCTGAGATATCGTAGAAGGTTGTTAAATGATAACTTTCGAGTTTATTTACTGTCTAGTACTTTAAACCACCCAACAAAAGAAGTATTGGGTGATGACTATGATTTAAATAACTTAGAATGGAAGATAGGAGAAGGACCTTTTAAACTGCGATCCTTTAGAGACGAAGTAGTGGTGGAAGGGCAAACCAACTTATTGCCGAAAATCCCAGAATGGCGGTTAGCACGACCACAAGTGTCTTTCGAACACCATGGCAAAGTGCAAAAAAAGGAAATGCCTCCATTTGAAATAAAATCGATTGTTCTAGATAGCATTGGAAATTCATGGAATGGGTTTTTACATATATATACAGATGGTTCTAAACTCGAGGATGGAAAGACAGGAGCCGCATTTTATGTGTCTCATTATAATGTGGTGAAATTTTTTAGATTATCCCATGTCTGTATTATGAGAGCAGAACTAGTGGCCATACTAATGGCACTAGAGTGGATTAATACATTTATTGAATCCTCTTCGGTGGTAATTTTTAGCGACGCTTTGTCAGCTTTACAAATGATCGATTCATACTTTATTAGATGTGCTATTGTAAATGAAATTTTATCCATAATTAATATTTTGCAGTTTAAGGATGTTTGTGTTGCTTTTGAATGGATTCCGTCACATTGCGATATTAGGGGCAATGAGATCGTAGATCGGGCTGCCAAAAAAGGAGCCATGAAAAGGTGTATAGACATAGTTATACCAAATACAAGAAGTGAATTGGCAGCCTCTCGTTTGATCCATTATAACAAATTATGGCAAGCAGAATGGGACAATGCAGAACACGGTAGATTTTTATATGCTTTGCATAGCGACGTTTCAAAGCCCATACATAGACAAGGCCTATCTCGCAGAGAAGAATGCTTGATACAACAACTAAGAGTAGGTAACTGTAGTTTAAATTATTACCTTTTTCAAATTAACCAACACGATACTGGTCTTTGTGAAGTTTGTCAAGAAGATGAAACAATTAAACATTTTATTTTCTATTGTACAAAATACGACAAAGATAGACGTCTCTTAAAAGAAAGGATTAAATTGAACAACCCCAATCTGAAACAATTATTGATGTCTAACCCAATTTTTACTCGTGAATTATTGGGTTACATATACGATACTAATCGTTTTAGATAGCTTTTTAAAGCTATCAGGGATCCCCTTAACTTATGTCGATCCTGTAATAATATATAAAATGAAGTATTTGCGGTTTTTCCATGAACAATTGCAACTAACTCCCATCTCGCCTTTTATGTGCATTTTATTCAATTTTAATATTGCAGCTTTTTTTTTTTTTTTTTTTTTTTTTTTTCTTCTTTTTTTTCTCTAAACCATATCACTATTAATTTCATTTCACCAAGGAAAGTCGCTCGTGGGCTTGATTTCCGAAGCCCACGCCAAAGCTATACACGAAATTGACTGGCGCAAATAATCTTTGAGATTGAAGAGCGCCATCTAAACGAAGAACCAACCAACCAACCTCTAACTTCCTTATTCCTTGCCCGAATTTGTTCAAATTTTCACTGATTTTATTCAAATCTTTTAAACTTTAAAATAAAAGTAACTTAGTATGAAGGTTTTGGTTCCCTTTAATGAATAGCAGCCAATTTACATTACCAACCGCAAGGTTTCAATTTCAATTCTAGTTTCTTATGAACCACATGTGGAAATAAACTTGAACTTGAACTTGAGGTCCATTTAATGTCTTGTTAATTGTCACATTACACTTCAAGAACTAATAACCCTTGGCTACTGAATTCTGTCACTCCCATCTGATTTAATACCGGAACCACCCAATTCCCGGAGGCAATGGCTTAATGTAAACGAAAACATCCAAGACTTTTTCAAGCCTTATGAGGAAAGGTCTACCATACAAACAAATTGGACTGTAACATTTATGTATACATGTATCCTAATATGTAGAAGACACATAATCATAAGTTCTCATGGGGGAGGGGGGGGGGGGGGGGGGGTTGACACTATTTGTATTTTCACCATACAACAGGTGTGATCAATCATCAAGCGTGTACTTCTCTTTTATTAACAGGTCTTATGTTATTCACACAAACCCCAGTATGTAAGGACCCATAAGGAAAGCAGGGAGATGTGAGTTCATTTCTGATTGATACACCTGTAAAAACCCAATTACACACACACGCTCATCATCATTAATCTCCCTCACCAGAATACTCTCAAAGCATGGACCATGCTCCAAGGCAAGAGGGCAAGCTACATTAATTTTCCAGTGGGTCACCAAATTGTGTTACCTACAGTGTATAGTATTGTGATTTGTACATGTATGCATACACATTTATCTAATTAGTCTATTGTAACTTGTAAGCATATTATACAATGCAATACCCATGGAGACTGCCAACGGTATGTCTTTAATTAAATATATATAGTATCAGTATTAGAGCATCACATGATCTATAAAAGACCACATACAATTATGAAAGTCATTGCGGAAACAAATGGCAAAGTGTTTTATAACTTTTTTTGAGTTCCTGTCACATTATAAACTGAGAAAGAGACATCCTTCTATGATGAGTCTACTTGTAATGAAAGTGGACAGCAACAAGTCTTTCACTTCTTAATGGTTTTATCACGATTAAAGTATTTTTAACGAGGTTTCAACACAAAGGCTTTCTGATGCCGGTGCATATCCTGATTAGTATGTAGTTTCACAGTACAGGGTACTCCTGCTATAATGCGGAGCCTCACTTCCCCTTTGAGGTATTTGCAGGCCAAAAAATGAAAAGTTTAAATTCCACCGGCAATTGAGAGATAATAATAATTTAGAACTTCCCCCAAAACTAAATGGCTTAGAAATGTCTTTTTGTGGGGAAAAAACGACCATTAGTTGTAGAATTGACTTTAGGGATTGCAATCCTTTTTGTAAATAGTCTGATTTCCAGACCCTTGTACCCAATGGTTGTATGTTTTGTGCTACCTTCTACAGCTCATTTTATGTATGGTATTACTATTACCAAAGAAAAAAAAAAGTCATTCAGTCACTCAATAGTGTCTGACAGAGAAGTCTAGAAAGTAAACGGGTTTCCTTGCAAAATTTAAATTCTTGGGTACGTGACATACCGGTATTCAAAATTCCTTCAGAATTCTACAGAATTTGATGTTAGCTGCAAATGGGACATACATGTAGGACCATTAAAGATCTTAATGTAAAAAGTAATATTCAAGAATTTCAGGAGTGTTTTATAATTATTTGAATGTCCTGTCCTCATCCTAAATCATGCATGTTGGCTAATACTTTAACGATGGTGTCCTAGGCCCACTTCCATAACGAATCAAAACTACATTCAGCGTGTTTCCACAGAAAAAAGTGGAACACGGATCATCTTTTCCGAATTGGAATACCGTGTCGCGGCGACACGGTATTAAACCAATCTGTTTCCACAGAGCACAGCATTCCGATTCGCCCCGATTCCGTGTTCCAAGTCAGGCAAATACCGTGTCAATCGGAAGTCAAGATTCAACCTTTGACCTCGATCGTGGATACAGATCTACACAGGATTCCACGCTATTCTATTGTGACGTACATTTTTCATTGTTACGTACAGCGCGTATATAAACATATTATTGTATATGCATATTTTTCAACCAATCATGCTGCAGTGGTGATTGAGGCTTCGCGCGCTCTGATGATCCGCCAGACACGGTTTGTCGCTGTGTGTTTCCACAGCGATTTCACAGGGAGTTTGTTGGGGTCGACACGTCAAGATCCACCTCCCAGAGGTGGATCTGATAATCCGCATCTCGGTCGACTCGACCCGACACGCTTGTGTTTCCACAGGAAAACTGACACGGCATGACACGGAATGACACGGATAATACCGTGTCGATGTTTTCTGTGGAAACACGCTGATTGTACATGTCTGTACCTGGTACTGCTTTTATCTCAACTTTGGACTTTGAAACGTCTGTCAAGGCAACAAATTAATGCTCAATAACATTGTAGAAGGATAATAAATCAGCCATTACACTGATCATTGCCAAGCCAAGGATAAATGAGTGACGTTGCAACCTTCATTTGGTAACATTTTTCAACGATTTCTCACACAAAACAGGTACAACATTACATATTACACATATATAATCGCATACACCAAGGACACTTGAAATGTTGACCTTGTGAGATAATGAAGTATAATGTTTACATTTCTATCGACAGTATCTTGTAACCTTAATCTCTGTGACTGATAAGACGCAGCATTTAAGAATGTGATCTTTGAGACCGCACTTCGTCTAAATCAGCTGATGAATCACAATTATTATACATTCTCTATATACTTATAGACATGCATGTAGGGCTGTAATAATATACCGGTATGCATAATATGTGTACACTATATTAAAGTCTATATCTACAGAACTTACAGAAGGATAGTGACAATGAAGAGAAAGAGGGGAAGAGACATACAGACAGACGGAAAAGACAGGCAGAGGCACAGAATTACTGAGAGAGATACAGAGATACAGAGATATATATATATACAAAGAGAGAGAGAGAGAGATATATATACAAAGAGCAAGAGAGAAAGAGAGAGAGAGAGAGAGAGAGAGAGAGAGACAGCCAGACAGATAGCAATATGGTCAAGAGTTTTCGAGTAAAGTCCACACAATCAAGACTTACAAAAGAGTCTATTCATATTTGCATTGGGGTGATAACTGATATGAAGGGTTATCAAAAGGATAACATTTCCTTAAAAATAAAATTATGCCATAAAGAAAGGGTGGGGGGAAAGTGAGGAAGTCAAAAGGCCCATTCACATATGCTACAGTAAACGTGATGTTTTCTGGTTTTTCTGTTAAATGATGAGAAAAAGTAGCTTTGCGGCAAAAGGGTTCTATACACATACTCAATTATCTATGTGTTACAAGATTTAAAAACAAGAAGTACAGTTTGCTTTTAAAACCCCCTTAACAGCCTCCCCCTCCCCTGCAGTAAACAGACGCAAACCATACGGTATGTGAACAAAGCTTTCATGTGAGAGAGGTAAAGACAAACGTTAATACGAACCATCAATCTCCTGCAACCGTTGAACTGTCCGAGGGCAAAGGTCACGTACGCAAACATGAAGATATAACTGAGTGCAATGGTAAGGATATCAGACTGACTCTCCCTGTTAATCTCATCTTCAACAGACCGCTGTATAAAGAAATGAATGAAAAAGGCAATAACAATCAATCCGTGTATTAAATTCAAAGACTATTCTAGCAGTGGAGAAGTGGTAGAGGAACTGCTACAGCTAATATTCACAAAGGTATTGCGTTAATATGTACTGTATGATTCAATTGTTTCGTTATAGCAACCTGCATACAAGCCTCATGCATGTAAGGAATCTTACCTCCTTAAACTTTGTATGAAAATTGAAATTGAAATATCGCATAGATATTCATCTGAGAATTTTTTTATTTTTTATCTTAGCTCTAAAAATGTGGACTTGTTAGGACACTTCACAAAATGGTACTGAGAACATCTCATTTACTAACAACACCTCCCCCCTCCCCTGAAAAAAATACACAAAATATGTTACTAGCCTAGTTTTAATTCATTAACAAAATCTTTCAAAAACCCATGATTCATCATGTCTCTAGCTAAACATTTGGAGAGATGAATTTCATCAAACTCTTCTTAATACAAATTGTATTGTTTATATTTGATTTGTATTAACCCCTTTGCTATTATTTCATATGATATTTTCCTGTGCCTTCTGTTTTACAAGCCTTTTCCTTTTTTTCTTGTTGAAGGTATCCTTTCATCTATCATTTTGCCAATGTATTTATGACTGTTATATGTGTTTTTCACTGTTTGATGATAAATCAATTGAATACCTACTTGAATACTAAACAAATTCATATCACATTCGTCTACATAAAACGTCTTTACAAATCACATTCTAAACAATCCTACCTCTGCTTGGAACGCAACGGTGAAATTGGGGTTGCTGTAATTCTTGAGCAAATCAATGTAAGCTTTCTCCCAAGCCATGGCCTTTTCCAGCCTTGGATCTCCAGTGATGTAGTTAACCACCGGGAAGGTAATCACCAAGACATCGGCCAAGTTAAACTCATCGCCTGTCAAGAACAGTTAAATATGAACAGATTTTTGCATTTTGCAGAAAACATAAATAACTTTCCAGGAATTTGTCCATATACAAGGATAATATTCTGTGAAAAAGAAAGGTTTATATCTCGTTTCAATAAAAAGTTATAGCAACCCGAAGTTATTGATTTGATTTCCACAAAAATAACATTTTTGCCCACATATGTATTAACTGTATGCAGGGAAGGTAATCACCAAGACATTGGAGAAGTTAAACTCATTGCCTGTAAAGAAAAATAAAATAGAAATGGATTTCTGTTAAGGCTGTGCACAACAGTGTAATGAGGTACCCGAGTACACTCCCAGGCTTACAAGCGAATACTCAAATATTCAGACGCCATGTTTTTTAATAATTTTTTTGATTTTGTTGTTGTTTTGTTTGTTGAATTATGTTGATTTTTTTTTTTTTTTTTTGCCACCACCATACCACGGGAGCAGTATAGGTCCGTCTCCAAAAACTCATGCAATTTTACTTTAAGTTGCAGTTGAAGGCGCCGATTTAATAATAATAATAACAGTAAACAATGCTGTTTTAAAAACCAAAGATGGCAGAATAATCCATTTTCCTCCGAGTCCAAACAGAATTTGGTCCCAGTTTCTGAGTGGTGAGTTTGACAGTGATTGAGTTGTGAAACATTTTTACCGACTGTACCATGCCAGCGGCCGCCGCTCTCACTGGCACGGGTAAACGTCGGCCTGAACAGTGCCAGGTGACCAGTATTTTTTTATTTTTTTTTTTGCGGCCGAATATTCAAGTACGAGAAATCGTACTCGAGCAGTTGTCAACAGTGCGGGTACTCGAGCATTCGACTACTCGTCGCAGCCCTAATTTCTGTATTTTTTCAGAAAACATAAATTGACAAGGTTTAAAGATTTATATCGTATTTTATCGAGCATAGATGCACATCAAAATATGCATATGGAGCTGAGCCTCCAACAGAAAAGGAACAATGCATATTACGATACTTGCACTATCAATAATAACAATTCCCAACTCCACCCTTCTCAATTAGGATCATATAATTTAAATAAAGTAATAATGAAACAAATGCATCATCAAACAAAAGCATTCACTCAAAAAAACATGATGATGTACATACATGCATAAATATTCCTTGTAGAAAAATTGGATGTAGTAAAAAACATGCTTTATTTTTTTGGGAGGGAGGAGCATTTTTATTAGTTCGTGCATATTAATTTATACCAGTTTTGTATCATGACATGGTCCTTATCAAGAAAGAATAACAGGAATTCTAAAATGTAGATTTGAAAAGAAAGTCTGCAAATATTTCAACTTCAAGAGCAAAACATTGAATATCCAGTGTTTAAAAAAACAATTACACAGTTCAAATTGACTATCAAAGGGATAGATACATGAATGTCATAAACAAAGACACAAAGACACAAACAAACAAGAAACGAACAAAGTTAATTACGTGTCAATCTCTTTGAACATGATCGTCATGATCATGAGCGAGCCATACCACACATTCGGTACATTTGGCAACATTAGGCCTAAAAAAAGAAGATGTTGTATTGCCCTTTGCGACCGACCCAAAAATCTTAAAATCCACGGTCAGTTTTTAATTTTTTTACCGTTTTTTAGAGAAAAAAATGTATTAAAGCATTTAAAACTGAGAAATACCAGCCTAAAGAGGGAGAGTAAAAAATATTTAAAAAAGAAAAAAGAAAGAAGATTTCTGACCGACCGACCCATGTTCTGGCACCTGAAGGGCAATACAACACCTTTTTTTTTTTAGGCCTTATGAAGGAGTTAAACTTACCTTCATATCCTCCCAGAGCTGTCCAAGGGAACACTGGACCACCATAGGTACCCATACAAGGCATATGCAATGCAGTGGTATCATTCAGGGTTGCTGGCGCCCTACATGTATCAGAATATAAAACAAATTACAACAAAAATATTACGGTTTGTATTTTAAGAACATACACAAATTCATGTTACTTGTATACATGTATATTCTGTTGGGGAATAAAACAGTAATAAATACTGAATACAAACATTATATTATAGCATTGTCTGACATCCACGCATGCACTGATTTATAGACCTTTACTAATGTACCAAGTGATCTGACCGGGAGACCTACAGGATATCCTACACTCCTGTATGATGATGATGATATCTTCATATGTATTAAATACGTTGAATTAATGAATGGAAGAAGAGATTGGGATACACATTCATCAGGTAAGTTGATCTGTAAATCATTATACTGTACATGTACATGTAGGCTTGCTTTCAAACTATCCATTCAGAAGCATACATACACATACATTTACATCATCAAGAGAGATCACATTATGCCGTACTCAAAATGAAAGAGTATTCATGTTCTCAAATGGCTGGTACTGTAAATGATTAACAAATACTAATGCAATTCGCACACAATGACCTTACAAAATTTGTATTATAAAAACCATACACGTTATTTAAACAGGAATCGGATCGTTCATAAAATAGACCTTGCAGGAGCCAATATAAGGAATAACAAATAAGAATATTGCACAATTCTTATATTGAGTAGTTGTTACAAGAGCTGAAAAACATAGCACTGCATCTATCATTACACAGTACATTTCAAAATGGAAGTTGTTTTTAGAAACTTGAAGAATATCTACATGTATAGAAGAGAGAAAGGCCAATTGTTAGATCCCTTAATACAGTAACCTAGTACAAGGATACTGTTGAATTTGTCAATTAATTCTGAACATTGCAAAGTATGACCAAGAATAATTCAAGAATATTCTAAGATCTGAAGAAAGATTGAATTGTTTGATACTTACCCAACACAAGACATGAGATGATCGTGAAAATCTGCAGCTATGAAGAACTGGGAAGGATCCATTATAACTCTGTCCAACTTTTCATGACTATTCTGGAAGTAGTTCAGTACACTCTCAATGGTGCAGTGAGTGTTCTGCGGCGCAAGAGGGGCGTAGCAAATGTCGTGAAGCGTCACAAAGCTGTCGTTACCAAAGGGCACCTTTAGATTGACCACAGCGTTTTGAAGATCAAGAGCCTTGGCATTTAAAAGAAAATGATAGTTAATCAATGAAGTTTGCATTTACCTGAGAAAACAATGATAGTTAATTAATTAAATTTGCATTTTCCTGAGAAAATAATGATAGTTATTTAATGAAATTTGCATTTTCCTGAGAAAACAATGATAGTTATTTAATGAAATTTGCATTTTCCTGAGAAACAATTTGTAGAAGAATTAATATCCCCACTTTAGTCAAGCTTCCGTAAAAATGTTCTCAAGTATTCAAGGAATTTCTTCATACCAGGTACACATTTCTACACCTGGGTTGTGAGTGGCAAGTGTAGAATTTTTTTCTATTTGTAGAATAATTATCATCCCCACTTTAGTCAAGCTTCCGTAAAAATGTTCTCAAGCATTCAAGGAATTTCTTCAAAACCAGGTACACATTTCTACACCTGGGTTGTGAGTGGCAGGTGTAGATTTTTTTCCAAAAAGCTAGGAAATGCATCTCATACCATCCTTGCATCAATATGACTGTCTCTTTGGCATGTAATGTCCCACCGCGGCACTAATGTCCTTTGGTAAGACATTAATCTACATTTGCCACACTCCACCCAGGTGAAGTAAATGGGTACCTGGTAGGAATTTATTCTTTAAAACGCAGCCTGCGTAACAGCTGCACTGCTAAAGCCAGGGTAATTATGCTGCATTATTGTAGAGCGCTTAGAGACTTATAAAGTAAGTGTTATGCGCTATATAAGCAAATATAATTATTAATGTATGAATACAAATCAATAGAGGAAAACACATTATAATCAAGAAGTACCAAACATAAGGGTGGAATATGTCAACAGGGGAGGGAGAGGTTTAAAAATAGGAGGGTAATTTTTTTTTCCTCAGAGCTGTGAATTCTCACCTGGTGCAGAAGATCGATAGATAGAATGCCACCATAGGTGGTTGTGGCCTGGCTCGGATAATTTCGAGTGACATTGTAGGGTTTGCGTTCAGGTGCAGTCAATATGATCTGCTCTGTACGGAAGAAGGGACCAAAGTGCTCATCAAAGTAGGCCTTCTCAAGACGAGACTCGCTGGTAGGGGGTGACCATAACTCCACGGGATCCGTAGTAACCTATCCAAATCAAGATATCAATGAAGCATCAATTAATTTTCTACAACTTTTACAATCAAACATCCAACTACACTAATGATTTAGCCAAAGCCCTAACATTCAATGGTTTATGCTTAGTTTAGTTAATAGTTAGTTTCATTGATCATTAACAACCAGCAGGCAGGTTTACAGCATACACTGTACCTTATTTAGAAATGCAACCACTTGGATACAACTGAACTTTAATATATATCATGGGCATTTTTCAAAGACTCCAGCCTAACTTATGTGGGCTTAGTATTTAATTAGTTAACCTCAACAGGTTTGAGATCATACACATGTTGCAATATCACTTTATTATTAGCAACCAACTCTCTACATGTAAGTGTATGTTCATGGTGGAACAGTAAAAACGTAGTTACACTGGATAGATCATAAATTCAGTATCCTTACCTTCAATTTGACAAACCCTGCAGTCATTGCCGTGACAACCATGATGCCAAGGACCAGAACAATATGTGGATGGCCTGCTACAAGAGTACCCAGTTTCCTGAAGCACAGTTCCAGCAGTTTCTGAAAAGCCATTCCGCAGGATGCCTTGCAACCGACCTCATCCTCAGAGATCTCCCGCCTGATGGCACCATTCACAGAGTTCACTGCCGTTGAGGTCTCATCGCAACAATCGCCCGTGTTCTCACCTCCCTTCTTGCAGCACATATTGCAGCACATACAGACGAAGTTGAGAAGAATAAAGACTATAAGAAAGACTACATAGGCAGCAGAGAAGATGACTATGTAACCATCGATGCCAAAGATGAGGAACTGAGGAGGGGGAGGGGGCAGTGGGGGTAGGGGTGGGCAACTACTGGGGCAGTCCTGACAGCTGCATGGTTGGGTGTTGTTGTTTGGTGCTTCGTTGCATGCATACACCCTAGTGTCCATAGGTTCCATAGGTGCAGGTGCGCCACCAAGTTTAAAATTAATCTGGAAAGGTGTCTGTTCGTTGTTCTTGTCCCCCATGAAGTCCAACCAGCGCTGGGCGGTGCAGTGGGCTGCTCCGTAAGAGCCACAGTACAATGAAAGGACCTTCGTGTTGCTACTGGGGAAGTTGACGTTAATGCAAGAGTTGAACATCGCCTGAGCAGTTTCATTCAGGATGAAGTAATCAACCACAGTGATGCTCTTTTGGTCAGCTTCTTTATCCTGCACTGTGTTTTCCGGTGGTGGCGTTGGAGGTGAGTAAGGTGTGGTCATGGAGGCATTGACGTACATACTCTGGTCCGGACTGCATGTTAAATAACAGTAGATGTTGACCAAGTTCTTGTAGCAGGACGGGCACCTACTCATCGTCTCTCTGGGAATGTTCATGTTCTTGTCGAATGTCTGGAGCTGTGACGCAGAACAGCATGTCTTTGTTTCACTCTCGTTGGTTGCCACCATCTCTGGACATAGGTTCTTCAGGGTGTCGATACCCTTTTTGTCATCAAGAACTTTAGCAGGTTTGTTGTAAAGGCAGTTTAAGGATTTGTGGGTCACGGCATCTGTGCCACATTGGTCATACCACATGCAGTAGCCTTCTTTGTGAACATATGCGGCAACCTATAGGAATATGATAAAATATATGAGTATTCACATCATTAATATACTTAGAGCTTTGTAAACATGTTTTTGTTTGTAGTCAAGTGTAAAGGTACATATTGTATATATGTACATGTACACTGTAATTATCTTACATTTACACTGTACAAGTATGCATGTTTAATTCAATTAAATTCAAAATGTCTTTTTTACAAAACATAATGGTGAATTGTGCATGTTTTACAATCAAAATTATAAAAAATAACAAGAAACACACTTATAATACAAATGTATGTTCAAAAGAATAATGTATGACTGAAGGTTGTATATAAAAGGTAGAGTGCTACTAGTACTATTGTGATGGGAGTATAATCGTACGTATAATGATAAAGCTGTATACATTGTAAATCTACATGTACATTGTATGTACAAATACAAAATAATCTTTGGGCCGTGCTTTTACTATGCAGGTACAGTACATCATGCACTATAATTATAGTACGTGTACCTGTAATTGCATGATTTACTGGCCCATCAAGGCAAATGGTAAATTGCTTTTTCTTTGAACCCTGCTGAATCATTGCATGTACATGTTTGTATACATTCTTACACTTTGAATTCATTTGGTGTATTAAATTCTTTGTACAGCATAGACTACATACGGTAATTTATGCTGGTGTACCAGGGTGTGAAAATGTGAAAACTTTTGTGTGCAAATACACAGTACATGTATGGAATGAACATTTGTTCATTGTAATCAAGATTATGACTGAGGACAAATCTTTAATCAGTCAAGGTTCAAATTCCTGAATGATCGAGCACATTGTTTGCTCTCATTCCCTTCTTTTAAAGAGTAGGTTGAGTTCTTGGAAGAGGTGAAAAATAATTTGTGGGAGTTATCATTGTTTTATGCATGTGTGGAAGAACATCAGATAAAAAGTGTTCCCTGAAAAGCATGGCTCTTCAAATGCCATTATATTCTAAATATGGTATGTACAGTAACATCATAAAAATTGGGACAGATTTTTACGCCACATGTCCCATATACATCTTTCTGTGTACAGTGCTCGTTACTTTACCAAGAATGGGCCAAATTTCTTATCATCTATACTATTAATACCACTAATCGCCGCGGGGGGTCCAAACGGGTACAAAACGGTTCCTCAAAAACGTCTTTCCCCGACCGCGCCCGCCTCCGCCGTGGCGCGGGGACGGCGGCACAATTATACGAGGCCTGTCTCCCGTAACCCGCGTGCCACGTCGACCCCGCGATCGACGTCCATGCCGTTAAACGCGGTTTCGAGGTTCCGGGGAGGACGGGCGGACGAGAGCACGGCGAGCGAGGTGGATTGCAAGGAGGCGACGAACCCGCGAGAGCGATTCGGGAAGGCGTGCACCCGCCCTCTGCATGTCTAATCAAAGAGAGACAAAGAGACACACGATGAACGAGAATTCACTCGCGTCAACGGGTGTAGCAAATCTCATTGCAACGGGTGCGGCGTTCCTCGAGTAAGGCATCTTAAATTAGGATATTCTTTGTAGACCAGGCGCTTATAGTGTACGTGTATTACACGATCAGGTCACACACATGCACACAGTACAGTCGATTCGAGTCGAGGCGATTGCTACAACTGGCGCAAACCATGGACCTATTTTCGCGTAAAATCTTTACTCTGAAAGTAATTATACAAATTCTGTGATCTATGACAACATAATCATAGTCCAAGCTTCTGTTTTATTGGTTTTTAATAGCGCAAATAGATGTGATAGTACGCCTTGAGTCCACACGTACACACGTGTGGTGTATTGCCACTGCACTGCAGCTGAGCGCTAGCTGCTGTCGATCGCCGGTGATTTCGGAGCTGAGTGTGTGAGCCTGGAGTAGCGGTGACCGGAGTAGCTAGGCCTGTGCACATGGTACATGGTGTGAGGAGAGTTAACAACACTCTGAAATTGCTATTATTGCCCCGATTTCAATATAGTTTCGTGAATACAGGTATGAAACCTGAGCTTAGATTGTGATTATTCTAACCATGCATAGTTGTATACTGATTTTCGATAATCATTTTTCAAAGTAACGTTTTCACAAGAAAATCGGACAGTCGTCATGGTCGTTTAAAAACATGATAATACTTTTACTATGATACAGTTCTTGCATAAAATCAATGCATTAAAACGTTTTTCACAGTATGGGGGGGGGGGGGGGTCAGGTAGCCCAAAGCGAGTTGAGTGCAGGCGTGGTGTCCACGGGTTCAAAGGGTTGAACCGAACCCCTGAAGGCTCAGGGGTTTTAGGCAATTTAATATATTTTAAACAATTCGCGTTGCAGGCGTGGTGTCCACGGGTTCAAAGGGCTGAACCGAACCCCTGAAGGCTCAGGGGTTTTAGGCAATTTAATATATTTTAAACAATTCGCGTTGCAGGCGTGGTGTCCACGGGTTCAAAGGGCTGAACCGAACTTCCGAAGGCTCAGGGGTTTTAGGCAATTTAATATGTTTTAAACAATTCGCGTACTTTCGGCGTAGAAACTTGATGCAGAAAGTACGCCTTTTTTACGTAACACTACGCTACCAAACTAAACAAACTATCCTTAAATGAATTAATCAAAAATTAGCCAAAGAAAAAAGAGCCCCCGAGAGTCGAAAAAGTAACCCCCGAAAATTTCCCAAAAATTTGATATAGATCGAGCCCCCGAAAAAAAAAAAAAAATTGTTCACTGGATTCTACGCTCACAGTCACACGCACAGTCGAGTCAATTTGTGCACTGCATGCAGCTGGCTGCTACATATTGGCACAAACCGTCCGATTTTTTGCGTAAAATCTTTACTTTAAAAATTATATTATACAAATTTTGTGAACAATTAATGCCAACAAAATCATAATCCAAGCTTCTGCTTTTTTACTCTTTTCATGAAAAGTACATTGAATCACAACAATAATAATGCAAATAAATCGTACTTATCGAGATCCTACCTGACATAGTTTTTGTTACGGTGCGCCATTCATGGTCAAAGAGCATATATTATAAAAATTGTCTACATAAAAATAATCTAATTTTATTTTCGATAGCACATAGGCCTCTATCTATTTAACCCCCCACCCCCGGCCCTCCCCTAGAATCCCGTGGATTTTCCACGGGTCCTCCTAGTTTTGATGATTCCAGAACCTTGCAGACTTGCAGTATATAGATACTTATGCTAGATGATCAACCTTTTCTGATTAATTCCACAACGTTTCTTAAATTCTTTCACAATGCAATCGCATGACCAGAACTCAACTTTATCTTTAAAGACAAGTTATACGGAACACTGAACAACTTGCCAATTTTCTCTTCTCATGATGCAACTGCAAGTAATACATACAGTATGTTTCCCAAAACATTTCATGTCCTATGGTTTCCAGCCTTTCCAGGCCATTTCACAACTGAAGAATAGCTACGAATACAGACATACTACTGTAATTTTGTAAAGCTTTTCGTCTTGCACTTGTGAGAATACATGTACCGGTACATGTACATGTATGTATCACAAGAATGAACAGAAACCCAAGATCATACAATTTAAATAATATTTTTGCAATATACTGTAATGAGCACAAGACGTAAAGCGTAATGGCTATTAAATGATTTTTTATCTTCATATTTTTATTGCTAAATTTCAAAGTATACATATTGAGTCAGGCATTAGGATTCCCTTGAAAGGGGCTATGAAGTTAATGATTCTAAGATAATTTGAGTACCGGTACCGGTATTTATGTTAGGCATGGTATGGATTAAAATATATGCCTAATTCTAGACTTACATGTACATGTAAATACCCCTTTTTGATAACTATAAAGCATTTAATCTGTCTTGTTGAACTGAAGGTACCGGTACTCATACAAGTGCAATTGCAAATGGGTTGCTGCAAGGCATATTGTGATTTGTGAATATATCAAATCATATCAAGGTATCTTTAGAAAACAAGATTGATAAACTTTGCCATCGTCTAGACACAGCAGAATCTAGCATCAACGCGCTCCAGAAGCAATACACAGATCTGGAGAATGGCATGAGCCATTTTGAAACCAAAATAGAGGAAATGTAATGTGAGGTAAACAAGATGGCTGAAGAGACGGCCATCGTTGAGATTAAGGGACAGATCATTGACCTACATGTACATGTACATGTACACTGTAGTTAATCAAATGAAATGTGATCTTGCACAATGTGCCGGAAGGCGTTGAAGGAGACACGGTCGACTGCACAGCACCTGTTCATACTTTTCTCCGAGAGGCCATGGGAATCCCCAACTTCATGGAATTGAGCATGCTCACCGAATCCCAATGAGAGTGATGTCATCACAACCAGCGGCAGAAAACATCTGCAGTGCAAACGCCACGGCCCACGAGCCAACAAAAGAACAAGCCAAGACCGTATCACATTTAAAAAAAACAAAATTGCTTTTGCGATCTGGAAGTGGTCCTACATGTAGGTTCAGCTAAAAAGAAACTTGAGATGCAGGGACAACGTTTGTTCATCTCTGACGATGTGCACAGATCAAGTACACATGCTCATCATCAAGAGCTAATGAAAAAGCTTAGGCACTTGAGAGAGAAAGGCCTTCTGGCCTTCATAACTTCATACCATGGTCTATCCCCAGAGTGATAAAGTACAAAGAAGGTGGCAAAGACAGTCCAGGCAGATTGAAGACAATCAGATAGATGCTAAATAGGTTGCAACTTTCTTTTTCTATTGAATTAAATAGGGCCAAGATTGGGGAGACTTTCGTTTTCTTCCTTTAAATTACGTCAAAAGATTGGCTTATTGCCCTCAGTATGTGTGTGGTTCAGTTTAATGGTGCCTGTATTATTCTTATTTCACTTGAAGATTTCCTGTATATTTGTGCCTAATATGCATTTGTGAAAATTTCATCACACATACTGTACATGTACCAGATGAGCTAGTCAGTACACAGGATTGTATGCAAATTTGCTTCTGGGTCATGTGCAAATGTAA
>JAVYIG010011821.1:0-57770 GCA_035222895.1 Strongylocentrotus droebachiensis | reverse complement strand
GCTATTAAAGCTATCCAAGCTATTCGATTGGCGAACCGAGCGGACGTGTCTTGACGGGGCTCTGTCTTGTTTTTGCAATATATTCGTTTTTTTTTTCATTTTTGATTTTGTACTGTGCTGTTACAGTTGGAATATTTCTAACGATCATTTTCCTGGATTGCAAAAAGGTTGTTTTTGCTTTAATTTGATCTTGCATTCATCGTGTGATTCACCGATATAATTACTGGATTATATCGAAATATTGTTGTTTATTTGCGGATTAAACACCACTACTATTATACACCTCAGGCTGAATCTAAGAGGTCTTCAGCAAATGGATGCAGATAAGATACGACTGATTGATATGTGTATTCTTATTCTTATCTTGCCTAAAGTTTGAATTTATATCCTACATTTCCAAGATGGCGGCGACCAGTGCAATGTTGGCGCCAACTGATTCTGAAAGGACTAATGATGATCTGGTGGAGAAGATTACCTCCAACAATGTCTTTCTGAAAGCTATAAATGACATCGTCAAAAGCTCTTGTCAAAAGGAATTTGCATCCTTCCTAGACACAATTGAAAAGCTAGAAGGTCGTTTGCTTGAGCTTGAGTCATCCATTGTTGATAAAGACCTAAAGATCAATCACCTCACTCTGAAAGCTGAACAAAAGTCATCACAGATCACTGCCCTGATGCGGACCTGCGGATCAAGAACAATAATCGCGGAGGTGTTCGCTCGTTCGGCGTTCCTGAGAATAAGAAACGAAGATACTACGGGTCTACGGCTATTGTGTGCAAGATCGCTGAGGAAAAGCTTGGAATTCAGCTTCATCCTAGTGCAATTGACAGATCTCACCGAATAGGATCCCCAATCAAACACCAAGCATCGGCCGTGACCAAGAAACCTCCCACGATACCGGGAACGTGAAACCCAGTAGTCATGACAACGACAAATGCGCAAAAAGCAACCTCGTCCAATAATATTGTCAAGTTTGTGTCGTACCAAGCTAGGAATGCGGTGTTACTACAACGACGCAAGATGAAAGACACTGGCATATCGATCCATGAAGATCTCACCAAACACAACCAGCGTTTGCTGTATGAAACGAGGAATCATAGCAAAGTTCTCAAAACATGGACATCAGATGGACATGTCGTTGCACTCTTTCCTGCCACCGGTGCAGCACGGCGGTGGGAGACAGTAGGCAATTTTCGCAAACTCATTGCGGAATTAGAATCTGCGGTTCGTGTGCAAAATCGAGAAGATACTATAGTAACAGTTGGATGACCGTTGAGGCCATAGGCAAAACGCATTTTTTGCCCCCCCAAAACGCCCCCCCCCTCAAAAAAAAAAAGAAGCAGTAAAGGAGTCAGATGGTTTGTATGTTTAACCCAAAAGAACATAACAATAATAAAAACCTGAATTAAATGACGTATAAAATTCTATTCAAAGAAAAGGAAAGTTAACAGGAATTAAATTTCCTAAACATTGCGCATGCTACCTATATTTATAAATGGAGGTTTTCATAATAACGCGCGCATATCGTGGACATATTGTGAGAGAATGGGAAAGCGTGTCTGTTTTTTTGTATAGGGGTGAGAAGCTCATGAGCCCCTGAACGCTGGTGTACTAATGGGGGGGGGGGTATTTTTTCTCATTTTGTTGTAAATCATACCTTTTTATGCGTTTGTTGGAAATTAGAAATTCCCAAATTTACAGTCGGGCGGAAAATATGCTTATTTATAAGCCTGTATGTCAGGGTATGCAGAACGGCCGGGCTCGGGGGCTCGAGCCCCCCTCACTTTTGAAAAAGTTTTTTAAGAGAAAAAGAAAAAAAGAGAGAGAGAAAAAAAAAAGTGACCTGCCAATGTCACAAAATAATTAGTTATCAAAATATGCTCATCTGACCGTAATAAATGCCTAAAACCCCAGAGCTTCTGGGGGCTCCGCCCCGGACCCCACCAAGGGCCCTTTAGGCGGTCTACTGTATGCTCATCTGACCATTATTAAATACCTAAAACCCCCGAGCTTCCTGGGGCTCTGCCCCCTGGACCCCACCAAGGGCCCTAGGCGAGGCCCTGGATGCTCATCTGACCGTAATGAATTGCTTAAAACCCCAGAGCTTTCGGGGGCTCCGCCCCCGGACCCCACAAAGGGCCGCTAAGGCGGTCCCCTGTATGCTCATCTGACCGTTTTTAAATACCTAAAAACCATGAGCTTCCAGGGGCTCTGCCCCCTGGACCCCACCAAGGGCCCTAAGGCGGGCCTGGATGCTCATCTGACCGTAATTAATTGCCTAGACCCCAGAGCTAACGGCGGCTTCGCCCCCGGACCCCACCAAGGGCCCTAAGGCGGTCCCCTGTATGCTCATCTGACCGTTATTAAATACCTAAAAAAACCCGAGCTCCCGGGGCTCTGCTCCCTGGAATCTCCGCCAATTGGTGGTGGTGGTGATGCAGATTTTCTTCTGCCCCCCCCTTCCAAACGTTTTCGCTCGTTACGTCACTGCCCCTGGAAGGTGAGCCCCCTGGAATGTTTGCCCCCCCCCCCAATCCCAAAACTGCTTCCGGCGCGCCTGGTTGAGGCCCTGGACGGGTTTTGGCCAAATCTACGGGCGTTCAATGACGCCCCAAGTGAATCAAGTGCCTCGATACAAACTATTTCATTCACCTGATAATAATACTAATAGTATTTAAATAGACAGAATCCAATCTGCACACATTAGTTGTTGCCACACTTAATACATGCAGCTTGCATTCTGACTATTGCGAATCCTAGACAGGTGAATGAAATAATTTGTATTGAGGAACTTCACAAAGACGTATGTATTAAATTTGATTACATTACGAAAATGGCCTGTTCCCTTCCACGCAATACAGTACAGACGGGACTACACGACTAGCACAACTTGTCTCGACCAAGCCACAAAACGGCTTTTTATCAAATTTCAACAATAATGTATCATCAAGTTTTAAAACAATTCATGTTATATCCATATTCATGTTGTTATTGTTCAGAAACAATAATCGGAAGAAACAAAACTCACCGAAGAGTCATTCGTGTCAGGGGCGGATCTAGGGGGATTAGAGGTTTAAATCCCCCCTGGGCTGGCCAAGGTGCTTTCTACCCCCCCCCCCCAAACAAACAAAAAAATATATATATATTGGTTGGCACTTTTTTCAAATTGAAAACAAATTTTAGTGCTCCTACCCCCCACTAAGCGAAATATTGGTCGGCGGGTTTTTCAAATGTAATAAAGCAGTAAGGAAAACCAAAAGGCCCTTTTATGTACTTCGTGTACAAAATGGGCACATAATATGTGAAGATATTCCTAAATGCAAATACGATGATACGAATGAATCTTTTGAAAATTGGCAATGTACTGTATTTACTCTGAAACTTTTTCCTTTTGGGAACAAGAAGATATCTTTCCCGTAGAAACTCGTCTTGGATGTTCTCATCTTCCGAATATTACACAAGATTCTACTTCGAATGAAGATAATAGATATATACTTTGTGATTGTTCAAAGGAAAAGGGCATTAAATTAGCATACCTTAACATGAGAAGTTTAAGAAATAAAGTTACAGATGTAAAACAATTTCTTATGTCAAACCCCTTTCGACATTAATATTTTAGGACTATCCGAAACATGGTTGAATGAGGATTTTTCAAATCATATGATTTCTATCGATGGTAACAAAATTAAAAGAAATGACAGGGATGCCACTGTGGTCGTGTATTATGTAACATTAACGAGAAATTTAACTTACTTAAGAACACAGATCTTGAAACAGGCGCGGATCCAGGATTTCTTAGGGAGGGGGCCCAACTTTTTTTTTTTTTTGCTCCCGAAAAGTCGCACAGTGGGGGGGGGGCGGGGGGGGTAGTGAGCACATTTTTTTTTTTTTTTATCCTCAAAAAAAATTTCAATTTGCACCCCCCCCCCCCCTTGAGCGCCAGGGGGGGGGCCCAACCCCAAAAAAGGTAAAAATCACGTGATTTTACATGATTTTTTTCTCAAGGGGGGGGGGGGGGCCCGGGCCCCCGGCCCCCCCCCCCTGGATCCGCCACTGTCTTCAAACAAAGGAGCTTGAACTCGTGGTTAGAAATCAAAAGAACAATAGTAGTTCGATATGTGTTGGTGTTTTATACAGGAAACCTTCCTCCCCAAGTACATTTTTACCGTCCTTGAAGGGTTGAGAAAGTAATGTCATTGTCAAATAATATCGTTTTCCTGGGTGATTTCAATTGTAATATGAGAAATGATAATACATTGTCTAAAAATGTTGAGGATATTTTTCAGCTTAATCAGTTAATCAATGAGCCTACACGAGTGTGCGTGAGGGTGTTTGTGTGTGTGTGTGCGTGTGTGTGCGTGTGTGTGTGTGTGTGTGTGTGTGTTGTGTGCAGTGGCGTAGACAGGTTCGTACACCTGGGGGGGATGACTCAGGGACGGATCTAGCTTTTTGCTAAGGGGGGGGTTGACCAAAATAATGACGATGCAGAGCATCGTCCACGAGCCGCGAAGCGGCGAGCCGATTTTTTTTTGGGTGTTTATTTGAACCCCGTAAGTGATGTTTTCCTGGCATCTATTAACCCAATGGAGACCATAAAAAAGCAGTGCATGATAACGTCTTGTTAAATCAAGTAACAGTTAAATACACAGTTATATCCAGAGTTATCATGTGTTTGGTTAAGTTACCAGATGAGTTGAATATCTTCTCACATTATTTGCACTTGAAAGGGTTTCTCTCCAGCGTGCGTTATTTTTTTTTTCTTTTTTTTTTCTTCTTTTTTTTTCCTTTTTTTTGTTTTGTTTATTTTTGGGCCGCCCAAGGGGGGTTTAAACCCCCTAAACCCCCCCCCCCCCCCCCCGTAGATCCGCGCCTGTTTATCTTGTGGTTATCTTGTGGTTTCCAAACCACAGATAACCACAAAATACTTGTAAGATTTCTTTTTTTTACCGTCTGAATTGGCTTTCACCGTGTGAATGCGGCTAATAACAATAAACACAATTACAATAATGATGAGATTATTATTATCATCATCATAATTATTTTATTATTAATATTATAATTGTTATCATTATTATTATTACATTATTATCATCATTATGACTTATTAAGTAAGCAAATATCATTCCCCAAAACCTGGGGGGATGATTGTACATGCCATCCCCCCACCTTGTGAGGTGGGGGGATGCATCCCCCTCATCCCCCCCGTTCTAGCTACGCCCCTGGTTGTGTGCTTGGTCTAGACCACAGAACTCTTAAGAGTTCTGTGGTCTAGACCCTATAAAGAAAGACGAATAATATCTTATCTTATCTAGTTATTACCGTACCAATGCAAATATTCATAAAGGTCTATTCAAATATTAATATGCAGCGTGGCAAGGTTAGGTTTAAAAAAGACGCCACTGCACTCGTTGTTTAAATGACCAAATGGGTGCAACTAGAAATTCAGTGACCTCGAAATTTGATGTGAGATCCAGAATGCGCAGGTCGTTGATCCTATACTTTAGGGTGTTTTATTATTTTCGGTTCCTAACTTCAGTCAACAGCTCTACATGCATCTATTATGTTGTGTTGTACGGCCGTGCTCCTGGGCGCGCACGCGCGGGTTTAAGTGGCACACTGGTTTTTTAATCTACAGACCTACTTGATTGGTCAATGGCCTGCTTTCAAAAGGGGATAGAGTGAATGTATGCGTTATATTACCTACTTAGTTTTAAGGGGTTTTATAAATATGAACAGTGAACAGGATTGTCTGAGGGTGATGAGTACAGGACTGCATATTCATGTAGCCTGGATTATTAGGGGCTAGTGGTGGGGGCGCTGGGGGGGGGGGGGGGAGGGGCGTTAATTGGATAAAAAGGAGTACATATTACCTACTTCGTTTTTAGGGGTTTTATTAATTATGAACAGTGGGCAGAATTGTCTGAGGGTGATGAGTACAGGGACAGCATATTCGAATTATTAGGGGCTAGTGGTGGGGGTGCTGGGGGGGGGGAGGGGCGTTAATGTATGATATAAAGGAGTGTATATTACCTACTTCGTTTTAAGTGTTATTATTAATGATGAACAGTGGGAAGGATTGTTTGAGGTGAGGACGGCATATATTGATATAGCCTTGATTATTAGGGGCTAGTGGGTGGGGGCGCTGGGGGGGGAGGGGCGTTGATTGGATATAAAGAAGTGCATATTACCTACTTCGTTTTAAGGGTTTTTATATCACCGTGCCCTTCCTCTTCTAATCATACTGATCCAAGTAGATTAAAAAAACCAATGTCACTTTAAACCTGCGCGTGCGCGCCCAGGAGCACGGCCGTACGACACAACATAGAAATGCATGTAGACTAGAGCTGTTGACTGAAGTTAGAAACCAAAAATAATAAAACACCCTAAAGTATAGGATCAACGAGTCTTTGATTCGTGCACGAGAGTAGAGTCTACCTACTAGTGATTTGTCGAAGAAAACCCACACGATCCATCAGCCTTTAGTTATATTATAGGTCTAGAGGTAAGTTAATTCCATAAAATATGGTAAATTGCAAAACACAAGTGTGCCTAGCCCTAAGCCTTGGCTTGGGACAGTGACAGGCTAGAATCTATGCATACTCCAGAGACAGTCCAGGAAGCTCCTGCGACGACGCCGGTGTCGGAGCTTCCTGGAGTAGACAAGGGGTACATGTAGCTTGATCTAGACCCTAGACCGAAAGCTTCAGTCATGATATCGACGGTTGGTCAGCTGAGATTGCATCTGGCTCCTCTGACCGCCTCTAGAGTCTAGGGCTGTATTAAATGTTGATAAATGTCAGTTTTATATCAAAGAGTGACCCATACCACTACCAGACGGTTATTGCTGTGTTGACAGGGGGCTAAAAAAAATGAATCCGGGCTAACTCGCCCTACAGGACATCTCAAGTTCAAGTTCAAGTTCAAGTTCATTTATTCAAAACCACACAAAACATGATAGATCTAGATCTATAATCTTTTTCTCGCCCCAGCCTCAAAGACTGAGGCGAGATGTCCCGATATGTTTTTGCTCATTCAACTCATTAATAACGCCATTTCCAACCACAATATGTAATGGAATTGTGTTAAATGAAGACAATTTATAACTTCTCTTTAGGTAAAATGACCAAAACAAATGGCATTTCGGACAATTTACTCACACTTTTCACAGCTCGCAATTCGCATTGCCGCACGTACATTAAATGTGCGTTGTATCGACTTGGACCACTGAAATTCGAGCAGTGTTTGTGTCGGCAAATCACTGCAAAAATATCATTTTCATAATGTTACTAGATCTATGAAGGTCTATTTTTGATTCCTGGTATAAATTTCGTTATTGAGAAGTCGAATGTAGATCTAGGCATAGATCTAGACCTAGAGGTCTAGGCCTACTACATTTTAGACGAGATGGCTGATGTTTATTCACATTCTTTCGTCCTGGGGTAAATTAGCAGACTACTACTAGTACTAGATCTAGTGCTAGTGCTACCGTCGGGACATCTCGCCCCAGTCTTTGAGACTGGGGCGAGATGTCCCGGGGGGGGGGGGGGGGGGGGGGGGGCGAGTTAGCCTGACTCCAAAAAAATGCATTCGAAAATAGATCTAGAAGAAATAATTAAAATAGGATTAGGAAAGCAGGGCAGAATATCATGCTGGGGGCCGTTTCTCGAAACCGTCATAACTACAAGTAGGGAGGCCAATGCCCAAATCTAACTTTTTAATTAGATCTACGAATTTGTTTAAAATAAAACAAAGATTAAAAGAAAGCATTTACTTTCACTAAGAAAACTCACCCATCTGCCGACTCCAGAAGTTCCATAAAATAGGAGATATCCAGCTTTTAAGCACTCCCTTCCTTCTACGCCTGGCCGTACGTAAGAGCCTTGAAACAATCAATTTCATGGTCCCAAAAATTACGTCGAGAATTAGACAGGCCCGAGGGAATGGGCGTGTCATCATGGTCATTGCCCGGACAACAAGTTCAAAACTTCGCGCGAAAGTACATTCATCATCACCGGCTAGCCTTGAATTATAGTTGCACACATCGACACAGTACTACAGGCGGTCCAGGTACGGTAATTGCTAACTCCGGGAAGCTCCAACACCGGCGCCGGAGTTAGGTAATTGCATGCAAGCCGCAATCGAGCCATGCTAGCCATGCCATGACATGGAGGGTCAAAACAGCTTGAAAGCCACTCATTGTAAATTAAGAAAATCATTGAAATAAATAAATAGGCCTACCTTAGTTTTGATATGTATTCCAATTATTTCCTCATGAGTAAATATCAATCTGACACTGCATTATCAACGATCGATAAATCCAACTTGCACAGTTGTAGCGAACACAATACGGAATCAAACATGACTGCACGCATTGCACTGACGGAGATATTTCTCTCCCTCTCTCTCTCTCACTAACCATGATGATATCATACACTAAAACACACACGTTCAAATCATGGCATTCATTACACTTCTCAATTGGAGTATAGACTGCTCAGGTAGACTTTTTTTTTTACTGAAATGTCTTTTTTTACACTTCTCATACATTACTGCACGACACTGGTGTCTAGTGCTGAGAAAAAGGTACTATGTGTGAGACTACGTCAAATTTGTTTTGCGCGTGATGAGACAGGACCTCATACATATTCATATTATGATGTCGCAAGACTTCTATTTTGGGCTGGAACAATGACGTCTCTGTTCACAGTTTTGCTCCCCAATTTGAGATGGCTCTAGCTATGGGGCTCAAACCAACGCAAGATTGACAAAAACATCGTACTCTATCTACCTTTGAATGTGCAGTTTGTAAAAATCTGCAATTAAAAAGATATAATGCTTTTTTGTTATATTTTCTAGTTGTTAAAAGTGACATTTGTGCACAACTGATATGTTAATCTCTATCAAAAGTTCTTTGATATTAAATTGATTCCATATTTTTAGGCGCTACCTTCAGTCATTGAGAAGGATTTTAGTGAGCTAACTTCATCGCCCTCTAGGACCCGTCTGGTTTCTCTTGTGCGTCCGTTATTTTCGTCTGCTAGCGCAATTATTGGATCAAAATACATCAAAATCTGCAAGATCGTCAATAAATGGTGAAAGACCGTTACAGATCCATGATTATAGGTATGTTGTGGAGTGTGTAATTGTGTATTTGTTATACATTTTATTCCATAGATATTTGTTTTCTTTTTTTTCCCCTTTTTTTTTCTTCTGGTAATTTTCTGACTTGGACGACGAGCGCACAAATCGTAGGCGTAGAAGCCTTACGCCCGGGCATTGGCCTCCCTACTACAAGATCAACGACATCTCGCCACTGTCGCGCAACTTGTCAGCTAAGTGTTTCACGAAGCCGTCTTTGCCAAGATGAGCGACAACTTCCGCGACAAGCGAGTTGTCACTGCTCCGAACCTGTCATATCTTTTTAATTGCTGTAAAAGCGCCATCACAAGTCAGTTTGTTGCCATTCCATGGGCAGCGAAATGGACGATTAGTTTCACTATCATTTTGAGAAAAATATAGACGAGTTCGGTACGTAATTCTCTGGGATGCGAAATGCAAATGTACAAAAGTGAGAATACAAATTATACAGAAACTTTAAAAAGCTGAATATAAACATTAAATCACAAATCATTAAACTATAACATATAAATAAGAGAGATAAGAATGTTACACACCGTTTTCCATAGTCGATTCATAGTCTTTTCTTAGGATACCGTCATACCTTTGGGGCCTATGTGCATTATTATTCCCTCTCTAATTACTTCTTCCAAATTATATTTTCAATATCAAATCAATTATATAACGAGTATTTATGAGACTCTAGAATAAAAACTGGCTGAGAAAAAGCATTTTGCCTAAAATTCCTCGTCACAATAAACAAAAAAGTACGTATTGATAAACTATCACATTACGGTATCCTTCAACTAACTTTTGATTCGACTGTCAAAAAAAAAACACTCACCGGTTTTTCTTCAATTTAAGAATCTTTACAGAAATATGCAAATCGTTTGATGATGTAAATATGATAATGACACTATTTATTATTTATTTTAGGAGAATTTATATGTATATATTTCTTTTTGAACAATTTTAGCCCCAAAACTTGTTTTAGGTTATTCTTCATAAATCAAATGGATCGTGACAAAGACTATCTTCTTGAGCTGCTAGTATCGCGATATATCGATATCATGTCTGTCATGGCTTGTCATGGCTTTGTGAAACGGTTTATCCACTTCATGACATCTCCGTAGGTCGGCGACAAAGATATGACTGTCATGGAGTTCGTTTCGAGAAACGGCCCCCAGATGATTAGGTCCTAGACCAAGAGCTTCAGTCTCTCTAGACTCTAGGCCTAGAGAGGTCTATATCGTCGGTTGTTCCACTGAGACTACGTCTGGCTCCACTAGACCTCCGATTATGTCAACAAATGTCAGTTTTATTAAAGAAATGACCCATACCAGACGGTTATTTCTGTCTAGCTGATGATAATATATCCAGCCTAGATGTCTACTAGATCTACTTTTAGTACTAGTAGTACTAAGTTTTGTACTATACTGTTCGTGTGAATGGAATGAACTAACAAAAAGAGATGCGAGTAGAGTCTAGGCCTAAGCTTGAGTCTGTTCTCACCCACAGTAGACCTAGAAAGTCTAGTACTAGTAGTAGTAGGGGCGCTGGTCTGAGAATAATGATCGTCTGCATAAACGAAAGCTTTGGTCTCTGATATCGACAGTTGTTCCGCTGAGCTGAGCTGAGCTGAGCTGATATTACATCTGGCTCCTCTGACCGCCTCTGGAAATGTCAGTTTACCCTACCATAACGTGTTATTCTTCATATAGAGTCTAGGTCTAGTCTATTTTAGCCATCTAGACTAGATCTAGATATAGATTTTGGTTTTATTGTTTGCAACAACGTTGTGATAGTTATTGAAGATTGTGCCAGTAGACTAGTCTATTCGTATCCATTTGGTGGATGAAAAGTTCAATTTTAAGCTGTTTGGTGCGCCATTGGTCATTGCAGCTCTGAATTTGGTGTGTTCGTCGCTAATTTGTGCCAAATTTAGATGGCTTTCCTTGAAGATACTCCATGCAAAATTTGTATTGTATTAAACTGGGCTGTAGCATGGGAAATACAGGTTGACGCCATCTACACCTTCCGGTAAGTTCGCTATCTCAAAAAATCAGTAAGATTTCGAAAATCTGATATCACCAATGAAAAGAAGAACATAAAATTACCAAAAGATGAAATTTTCTTTGGAATTGGGTACAAAATTGTGAAGATATAGACAAAAGATTGGCAAATTTTGCAATCTTTTGCGTCCGTTCCGAAAAATTATCAATTTACCGATAAGGGTCAGAAAATCTTCAATTTGAGAGCAGATTTCCTCAAAATTGTAAGTAAAAAGTGGTACCAACTGATTGTATGATATATTGCCTTGCAAATTATGATATTACCTTATTTTTGATGGATCACATGTTTTGATAAATCAACTGTAAACCCCCCGTGCGTGAAGTTAGGTCTCGTTGTTGTTTATATTGAATGAATTGAATTGAATTCAGATAAATAGGGCTTAATAAGAGTCCAAAACGGTGCACTAAAATCGTCTTCTTTCTATAATAATTAAATCAAACGTCTAAGCTTTTCACGCTTCGCGCGGGAAGGGGGAAATTGAATTCAGACAAGGATTAAGAGTCGAGATGACTTTTTAGATGCAGCGCGCACGCACGATCGAACATCGAATTTTTAGATCGCGATATCTCCGAAATCCTTCGACGATAAATTTTGTAGTTCCATCAATCTGTAGTAAAAAAACTTTGCCGTCCATTTGGTAATAATTTAAATAAATGAATTTGTGTAGAATATGAAAAATCATAGATCGAATATCACATTTTGTAAGTTGTTCTAAAATGTCCGCGAACTTTGGTCACCCTTCATACATGTGTACGTCTTCTTTTGGACAACTGCACGTAAACAAATGGACTTGATTAACTTGGTCAGCGCGCTAGCATACGCGAAACAGACCGAAGTTTCTGAACTGATATCGACGGTTGTTCCGCTGAGATTAAATCTGGCTCCTCTGACCACGAAGAACTTTGCGCATCGATCCGCTCGAGTTGCTTCCAATTTAAGTAAGAGAGGGCCTACTTAACCTAAGCGCAACTTAAGTTTGATGGCATGTCAATACATAATATTACGTCACACCTAGGCCTGAGTCATCACAGGTTTTGCCGAACCCGGGTTTGACTGTATGCTAGCAGAGAGAGAAAAAATGCGCAAGTCTGAGATCACGTGATATTCGCGTGCCTCTTTTCTTTCTCTCTGCCCCTTTTTTTCCTCTTTACGAGCTGCCGCAAGCTGTCTAAAGTCTACTGCGCTGCATGACAATTACGTCTCATTTCAAAATGATGGCTAGCTGAACTCGATATCGAGTACGTACGTAGCTCATGAAATATCATTATTTCTGTAAGATAATATGAATATCTATAGTATTGTTTGTCAAAGCTTATTATTTTTTTATGGGAACTTTGTTGAATTGGAGTCCCTGAAAGCCTAACGTGAAGTTTTTTAATTGGTTTTATGCTTACTGTTCCGATCAGCTCGGATGACGGTGTAGCGATGTAAACACACTATCAACTTCAGCTTCAACTTGCCGTTACACACGCATTTTTAGAATGAACGATAGCACTTCAAAGTTTTTTCAAGAGCTTTAAATTATTTTCCTTCATCAAAATATCAAGGGTAAACCATTATGCTGTGGATGTATTTTGACAATTAAATTTATGCCTATTAGTATTACGATTTAATTGTAATAGTCTGATCAACATTTTATTCTTGTGTGTGGGACTTTCTTAACTTGCTCAGTCTTCAGTGAGTCATATTTCCACTTCCGTTTCTGAACACACTCGGTACCACAAAGCGTGATTCTTTTCTTGCAGCCTCCATTTATTTCTAAAGCATATTTATTAAATTAAATTGAAATAGAAGTTTGTGAGTTGCATATTTTTAGTTCTTTATTTCAAAATATCAGTGTGAAATTTAATTTTGAAAAACCCGAAACTCAAATATTCAAGCCCGGGTTTCGGCGCGACGGTCGGGGACCTGGCGGGGAACCGTTTTGACTCAGGCAAAGTCACACCACAGAGATTTTTACATGTCATGCTTTAAACAGGTTACGCATTTCACACATACTGTAACTGACGCACGAATGAAATCCACACACATAAAATAGAAAAATCGACAAACATTTCAGAATAAATTTCCAGTTTGTACCTTAAATATGACGAAAATGAGAAATGTTAAAACTTTAAAAACACAGAGAAGGCGTTCCTGATTTTGCCTGACCTAGCGCCACGCCTTCTTGATATTAAACATATTGCGCCATGCCTTCTTTAAAAAAAAAAAAAAAAAATTATTTTATTTTTTTTAAATTTGAATATTCCAGATTTTCAGGTCTTAGAAATCCTCAGAGGGGGTTTGCAAGTACATGCCTTCATCTGTTTATGTCTGGTTACTAAACAACTACTGCAGTCAATCAAAATGTTCAAATTAATTTGGCTGCATGTTTACACATCGCTCAATAAAAGCTCACCGTTATTCAGATTAGCCAAATTCAGATATTCAACAATCATTTTTAACATAAGTATGATATAGTGAAATCCAACTCAAACTCGTGAATTTCTCATTTTTAAAGAACAATTTCCAGCAAATTACAAATAATAACTGGCCATGATAATGACAAGGGTGTATAAACACGTCAGCAGTTTTTTCAGACTTTGTATTAATTGCTCTGGCGTCTTGGGATCGACGGGGTGTATAAATGTCATTTTGAGACAGAGAATTTATTTTACTCGAATATAAAGTAAAAGACTTGCAGAAATTTGAGTACTGCTATTTTTGTGAAATTAAAAAACTGCAATATTGTTTTTAATAGAAGGAAAATAATTACAGCTTTAAATACATGACTACCGTAGGTCTAGCCCGATAAAAATCCAAACAACTAGGATCATTCTCATATTTTTTTTCTTCGTAACATTGGATAACAAATTTCACAAACTCCAACATAGACTACTATAACATTGATAATTTATATTATTTAGTGCAAGGGTAAATATGACAATGACCCGCAATATAATACAAGGATAAAAATTTATCAAATTATTTGAAATGTTTTTTTCTTTTTAATAATTAGATCTAATTATTATTTTTTTTTAATAATTGTTTTAATTACTTTTTTTTGGGGGGGGGGGTAAAATTTCCCTTGGGTCGCGCCACACCTTTTTAATTTTTTGGCAAAAGGCCTGGTTACGTAAGACTTAACTTAAGTGAAATACTTAATCTTTTATTAAAGGATGCTGAAAAAATCGTAACAAATAGAGGGTTAGATGCTGCTTATATAAAGTAAGAAAGATAACCAACAGTCTTTTTCCAGACTACACCAAAAGTCCTTTTCAGGACTACACACACTCAAGAAAGAATAGATTATCGAGAGTCCTTTTCAGGACATCCCAATCCTCCCTCTCTCTCACATGGTGCAACGGCAAGCCTACTGTATAAATAGAGGGTTTGACTGAAATATCATATATTGGTATTGATTGAAACAGAAAATCGCAAGCTGGCTCCTCGCACAATTATCTTATAACATTGAGTGAATGGAAGCCAGCGATATCAATAAGAAGGGCCCTTGTTGGCGCCAATTTAGTAAAATGAGACTGCGATTCGCCGAGAATTTAAGCTAAAGTTCTACGTGCTGACTACCTCTATACATAGACTGAAGTACGTCCGACTAATTTCCCAAATCAGAAATAATGGGCTATTTGGCAAACTCGAGCTGATGAAGATAGGCCTATTGAGTTCTATTATGTTGTAGCATGCTATTTTGAATTGTGGTTTTACTTAATACAGGGAATACAAAGTTTCGGTATGGGGTCATGAATTTGGTTTAAATTAACATATTGGAAGCATATGCGATTTTGCAATATTCAATGATCCTTTGCGAGGTTAAAATTGAGTCTGAAGTGATGAAATTGTAAATTATAAACTCTTATGTTGTATAGCCTCCTCTCAAGACTGATATTACGGTACTTTAGCTTTAAAACAATTATTCTTGACAACAATCGACCGATTTGCTATTCCCGTTTGTAAATTATATGTCAGAACTGCATATTCTGAGATTTTCATGGTCGCAGCCATGGCCTTGGGCGCTATTTGAAATATTTGAAATTTACCGGGAGCACCCATCAATTTTGATTATTCAATTTCTCGAAAGCAGAAGTGTTTTAGGGGATAAATTTTCTGCTGATTATAATACTTCCACAGGTGGATCCAAATATATCAAAATTTTCAAGAATTACGGTATCCATCCAATTTTCAAAATTTCCCAAAACTTTGCATTACCTTTTAAAGGTTAAATCGGTAATCTAGTTAGGAACAAATAATCCAACTTGTCCTATTTTCCATTTCTCACAGCTGTCTATCTCTTAAGGTCCAATTGACAATGGTCAAGTTTCGCAAAGGAAGCAGCACGGAGGTGGGAAGAGGTGAAAATGACTCTCCCTCAAGGGACAGTATTGGAGGGAACAGTATGGATGAAGTAGACCTAGGCTGGGGTGGTGGTCTAGGAACCTTTTCCCGTGATGGTCCTCTAGGAAAAGGGTTTGGATCCTTTGATGGTCAGGCTGAAGCATCGGCTAGAGGAGAATGTGAAGGTGAGATATTCATTGGATTGCTATGTCTGTTTTGGATTAAATGTTTAAAAGAAAAATAAAGTGCACATGCAGCATATTATTAAGACAGATTTCATATTGAAGACTTACACTACACAAGAATGCCCGTTTTCAGGCCCTGACACCTCCCCTATTCACGCTTTTTCAGGATTTTATATTGTACAGCACAATGGGCCTCCAACACGACAATTTTTTTTTTCACACTCATTGAATGGATGACCCCATCTGCTATCTCTCAATGTATTTTCAAACAAGTTTAGAATATTTGAAGATAGTTGGCATTTTTAATTTCGCCTTGTCAAATGATGCACTCAAATAGCTCTACAGGCATAGATATTTCTTAGTCATGAAAAATGGTAGGCCATTGTTCATGTTTTAAACAAAATACTTGTTCCAGGGTTAATGAATTTTAAAAACAAAATGAAAAACGGTTTCATACTTGTAATGAGGCAAGAGTTGCTTTGATTGGTTGATTTCTTCAATGAAAATCTCCATACAATTTGAAAATGTTGTTTTATGTCCAGTAATCAGACACATGTATTACATTCTGAAATAATTTATTTTCTGAATAATAACTGATAATATCTGTTTTCTGCTGTGTTTTGTCCACTTCATTTGATCTTTATATAACTATTTTACATATTTATGATATTAAGTTCATGTGTTGGCATTTTAAGATGATGACCAAAAAAAATGAAGAAGAGAAGTTTCATGCTGTAAGTTCAACTTTTAATAGGTCACAAATATCCCACCTTCCCTAAATGTAACATATATATCTATCAAGTGATTACACATGTATACCCAATTGCATGTCTGTTTCTGATCTGTACAGATGAATTTACAGTAGAGCAAGCTGTGGAGGCTATAGGATTTGGATGGTATCAGATCAGAATCTCAGCTTTGACAGGGTTCTGTTGGGTAAGTATAAGCTTCAGCCCAAAGACTACACAGTTCATTACCCTTATTGAATCCATACGATCCTTAAGCCCTGTGACCCTTATTTGCCTCGAGCATTTGATTTCAAGTGGATTTGACACTTTGGAAATCCTATATATTTCTTCTTTTTCTTCTTCTTTGTATTAGTAGTAGTAGAAGTACCAACACCATAGAAGAAGAACCTACACCTGGAAAATCCCAGGAGATGTAAAGAGAAATCAGATCAACTACATTAATAAAGAATAGGTTCAAGAATTGTATCAAGCAGGTAAAGACATGCCCAGGGGCTGACATAGATTCTGTTCACAACCCGGTGATTGCAGAAGTCAAAATAAAGCTAAAGAATACACCCCAGAACAACAAGAAGCCCTCTTCCAGATGTCACAGCTATAAATGGCACAAACATAGCACAAAATACCTCATAGAAGTTAAAAATGGGTATGATTGTCTAGTCACAGAAGAAATAAAACAAACAAAAAATTTAGTAAATGACATTGGGAAACTAGAAGTGGAATGGAAATGCTTGAAAAAAAAGCATGATTCAGCATGGAAATGAAACCAGCAAAACAACCATGGATGACAAAAAAGTTTCTGAACTTGATGCAGGAGAGGCAAAAGTAAGCGAGAAACTCCAAATTATATAGAGACATCAAAAAGGAAATTGATTATGAATGTAAAAGAGCAAAAGAAGAATGTATAACTAAAAAATGTGTTAGAATTGAGCATTTCTCCAAGACAAACCAAACAAATGAAATGCACAGAGATATCAAGCATTAAAAAAAAAAAAAAATGCAGCAAGCAGATGTGTCAAGAACAAAGATGGAACATCTTCCCTCTTTGAAAAGGAAGATAGTAAACAAAGATGGGAAGAATATATCCAAGACCTATTTGATGATGACAGAGGTCCAGAACTTCCCATCGCTGACAACGAGGGTCCAAGTACGGTATACTTGAATTAGAAGTTAAACAAGCTCTGCATTCACTGGGAACTTCTAAATCTGAAGGCCCAGATGGGATAACATGCGCAGAACTTGTGGCCTTAAAAGAATATTTGTGCCAATATCAAAGAAGATTTCCGACAATTAGCCTTATGAGCCATGTAACCAAGTTGCTCTTTAAAGATCATTCTCAACAGAATAAAAATTCAAATTGAGAATGAAGTAGGAAAGGAACAGTATGGTCCAGACCTCAAAGTGGTACTAGAGAAGCCATATTCTGTATGAGAATGATGACAGAAAGGTATATTGCAGTAAACAAAGAAATTTGTGCTTTATTGACCTACAAAAGCTTACAAAAAATTGATCTGGATGGTAAGTACATAGGTCTCATATCTCAACTTACTGAGAGCAGACAGCCAGGCGTGGATCCAGGGGAGGGGGCTGAGAGGTCCTTGGGCACCCCCCCCCCCCCCCCGCAACAACACAAACAAAAAAAGGAGAGAGAGAGAGAAGGAAAAAAAGAAAAAGGAAAAGAGGAGAGAAAAGGAAAAAAAGAAGAGGAAGAAATATTTAAAAAAAGGAGGGAAGAAGGAGATGGGGAGGGGGGGCAAAAGGACTTACCTCCCAAGTCTGCTGCCTCCCCCCCCCCCAATCAAAAAATAAAAGAGAAGGAAGGAAAGGGAAAGAAAAAAGGAAAAGAGGAGATAAAGGGAAGGAAAAAAGAAGAAGAAGAAAAGAAGGGGGACATCAGTAGCAATTTTCCAGCCAACAAGTTGTGGATCGGGAGGGGGGGCAAAAGGCCCTTGCCCCCCCCCCCCCCCCCTCCCCGTCCCTGCTAACAAAAAGAGAGAGAAGGAAGGAAATGGACAAGAGGGGAGCTAACAAGGGAACAAAAAAGAGGAAGAAAAAAAAGAAGAGGGAGAAAAGAAGGGGAGATCAGTTGCGGTTAATCCCTCTATCAATGTGTGGAGCGGGGTGGGGGCCAAAATGACCTTGCCCCCCCCCCCCCCCAGCAAACCTTAAAGAGAGAGAGAAGGAAAGGAAGGGAAAGAAAAAAAAAGAGAATGAAGAAAGGTAAGGAATATCAGTTGCAATTTTCCCGCCAACAAGGTGTAGATCGAGGGGGGGGGCACTGGCGTACTGATAGGGGAGTGGTTCATTTCTAATTCCATAACAGTGGTTTACAAATAATGCTGAAATGACATAATTTTCCGAGATTTTTCCTCACTTTGTGCCAAGCCCCAAACCCCCCTGTGCCAGGTTGTTTTGGAGATAATCTGATTAACGCGATGGTTCTATGAATAGCGAGTGCAAAATACACAGCACAGTCCAATGAGCATGAACAATAACTGCCATTATGAATGCTGCATTGCCCGCAAATGGCACTCAAGCGATGGCTCTCTCGCATGGACAAAGCATTATAACGATAGCTTGCATGCAGCCTTATGGCAGGCTATGAGTTAAGTAAATTATACTTTTTTATGCGTTTGTCGGAAAATGACAAATTCCTAAATTTACAGCAAGGCAAGAAAATGCTTCTTGAGATGCCTACATGTCAGGGCCTCGGAACGGCGAGTATCAGGATCCTCGAGTCCCCCCCCCCCCCCCCCCCCCCCACTTTAAAAAAAAAAGTATATTAAAGAGAAATAGAAAGAAAGAGAGCAAGAAAGAAAAAATAGTTAACTGCCAGTGTCACATTATAATGAGTTCCGTAGTTGCTGGCGTAAAGGCTGCAGTATTTTTGGAAGAGAAAATATCAAAAAGTTGGGGTGCAGCCTTTACGGCGAAAGAGTAAAAACAAAAATGAAAGTCAAAACCAGCACGAATTTGCACATATGGGACTACGAACGGTAAAATAACTATACCACTATGGTACAGGACATTTCCACACATCTTCCTGACAATTTTATCTTGCATTGTTGACATGAAGACGAAAATAAACGTCCTAACACAACATTTGTCGATAGATCTTGATCTAAGTTTGTGCCAATGCATTGCAAAAGTAAAGGAAGGGGCCGTTTAACGGAGCTGCTGCGAACATCCATCCGAAGTCACCATTTTGTTTTCCATTTCATGCAGTTTCGCATTACACCATACATTGTGGTAGGGGTATATATCGTACACCAAATCTGCCTGCGATCACTTTTTTAGCTAAACTTCAGGTAAATTATAAGAATATTGATGAATTTGGTATCAGTTTGTAAAAAAAAAAATAGTGTTTTCAAGATTTTTTTTCTTTTTTTTTCTCCCCTCTTTGAAATGTCAAAGTTGGGGTGTGGCCTTATCGCCGGTAAATACAGTTATCGAAATATGCTCATCTGACCATGATTAAATGCCAAAAACCCTGAGGGCTCTGCCCCCTAGATTCCACCTAGGGCCCTAAGGCGGGCCCTTAGATGCTCATCTGACGGTAATTCAATACCTAAAACCCCTGATTTCTGGGGGCTCTGCCCCCTGGACCCGACGCCAAATAGTGTCCTGCCAGTGTCACAAAATAATGAGGTATCAAAAAATGCTCATCTGACCGTAATTAAATGCCTAAAACCTCTGAACTTCCGGAGGCGGACAAGGTATCAACATATGTTCATCTGACCGCAAGCACGTAGCCGGGGAGGCGGTGGGGTGGTCCCCCAAAAAATGATGTAGGACGTAGGAAGAAAAGGGAGAAGACAAAGAACATTTTTGAAATTCAGACAAGGATTAAGAGTCGAAAACGGTACAATGAATCGTCTTCTTTCTCTAATAATTTAATAAAACGACAAAGCTTCCGCGCTTCGCGCAGGAGGAGGGGAAGTGGAACTGAATTCAGACAAGGATTAAGAGTCAAGAATGGTAATAAGAATCGTCTCCTTTCTGTAATGAATTAATGAAACATCAAAGCTTCTGCGCTTTGCGCGGGGGAGGGGAGGGGGAACTGAATTCAGACGAGGATAATTTTCGAGAACGGTATAACGAATCGTCTTCTTTCTCTAATAATTTAATGAATCGTCAAAGCTTCCGCGCTTTGCACGGGAGGGGGGAGGGAACTGAATTTAGACAAGGATTAAGAGTCGAGAACGGTACAACGAATCGTCTTCTTTCTCTAATAATTTAATGAAACGTTGAAGCTTTGCGCGGGAGGGGGGGGGGAACTGAATTTAGACAAGGATTAAGAGTCGAGAACAGTACATCGAATCGTCTTTTTTCTCTAATGAAAAAAGCTTCCGTTATTCGCGCGAGAGGGGAGAAAATAAATTTAGACAAAGATTAAAAGTCATAACGGTACAACGAATCGTCTTCTTTCGCTAATGATTTAATGAAACGTAAAAGCTTCCTCGCTTCGCGCGGGAGGGGGAAACTAATTTCAGACGAGGATTATTTTTGGGAACGGTACAATGAATCGTCTTCTTTCTCTAATAATTTATTGAAATGTCAAAGCTTCCGCGCTTCGCGGAGATGGGAGGGGGGAAATTCGCCCCTCCCTGCACCCAACCCCCCCCCCCCCCAATTACGTCACTGCTGGTCACCATTACGTACCAATATTTGGCTCGCATAATTTCAAATTTGCCCCCCCCCCCCCCCTAAGAAATCCTGGATCCGCGCGTGCAGACAGCTGCCATCAAAATTAACAATGAAATTATAGGATACGCAAAAATCAAAAGAGGAGTACATCAGGGATGTGTAATGCAGAGCTGCCAACCATTCCGTTTTTCCCGGAATTATTCCGTTTTTTAATCCCAATTACGTTTTTTTTTCACAAAATACATTTTTTTATTTTTTTTATTTATAATTTTTTTTTTTTAATTTATTTATTTTTTTAATTTTTTTTTTGTACATACCCAGAGATGCCAACCCTCCCGATTTTATCGGGAGGCTCCCGATAATTCACCCCCACTCCCGACCTTACGATCACCATCCCTATCCTCCCGATTTATTAAAACAAAAAAAAATATGTTTTTTTTTTTTTTATTTTTTTTTTTATTTATTTTTTTTTAAATTTTTTTTAAATTTTTGTGTGGCGCTTATCAGTACATATATCTGTGAATTGAATGAGAAATATCGTCTGTTAACTTTAGCATGTAGTAATTCCACTCTGTTAAAAGACAAATTAAGAGTAGCGAAAGATTGTTTCAGCATATGGATCGCCGTAACCAATGCGTGGATATTTTTGACACAGAATCCAAATGGCAGAAAATCAGCAAAAGAAGACCAAGAAATGGTCTCAGAAGTATAAGACCGAATACAGTATCAAGTACCCGTATATTCGGAAGTCTGAAAGGAATTCATCATGCATTTTGAACAATTTGTATGTTATTAAAAAAAAAAGTGGGAATTATTTAACTAAATTAACATGTAAAATGCTGCAAAATAAGGCTCAGATTGCACCAGAGAGCATCTAGAACCCCATAACTTCCAGGGCCCTAAGGCGGGCCCTGGATCCCGGCCGCATGGGTCGGGCGCTACGCGCTCGAGATGTGCGCTACGCGCACATTATTTGGTGTCAATTACAAATCCTCCCTATTTCAGTTTTCCAAAAGTTGGCATCTCTGCATACCGCAAGTCAAACAACTGCCCTAATATGTTATTTTGATCACAAATTCAATAGAAAACTAAGGTTGAAACATACTTGAAGAGAAAAGTATTCTCAAAAAGAAGCATTGGAATTGTGTCGCGCGTGGTTGTAAGTTTTGTTTTAATGAATTCCTTTTTTTTGCTTGAAATTCCTTTTTTTTGCCATCATGATTCCTTTTTTTGGTCGCACAAGGTTGGCAGCTCTGGTAATGTCCCCATCTCTGTTCAACTTGTGCACAGAGTTGGTATTCAGGGAAATTTCAGATAATTTGTCTGTTTTCTTGAATTGAAAGTAATCTTTCTGATAGATTTCAATATGTAGTTTATAATAATAATTCCTCAAATTTTTCTTCTATTACATGGCGGCGGCGGCTGCTGTCGAATGCTTCTTGATAACGCTGTTCGGGTCACGTCAGATAGCAGCCCGCTAGCTGCCTGATGAGTCCTCTCCCGGTGCAAGTGCTGAAGTTGTGCATTCTTATGACTCTCGCGCACATCTGAGTAAATTAATTTAAACCCATTGTGACATTAACAAGGTAGACATTTTTTGAGGTCATGGATGATACCCAAAACATTAAATATCTTCAAAACAGTACCTTTTTTAGAAACACATGAGAATAAAATGATCAACATAACTAACTGATTGTTGTATATTTATCATTTAACAGATGGCTGATGCAATGGAGATGATGATCTTGTCAATCCTATCTCCTATTTTGAGATGTGAATGGAGATTAAGTTCATGGCAAGAAGCCCTTATCACAACTGTTGTATTCATTGGTATGTTCATTAGCTCTACCGTCTGGGGTATGATCTGTGACAAATTTGGGAGAAGATCGGTGAGTAAGATGATTACCGGTAATGTCTACTATCTCTCTCTCTCTCTCTCTCTCTCTCTCTCTGTATGATACTAGACTAGATTAATCAAGTGAACTAAATTGGCTTGCAACGAACAGTCAAGTATCACGTTCACATCTTGCGCCCTTTCGTGAAACAGGTCACCCAAATCTACAAAGTGTTGTGACCCAACAATTTCTTGATTTGCCAAATGCAATCTACGAAATCTAAAAAATATATAGTGTACAATAAAATGTAAATATATAAAATAAAGTATCTTGTACGGTGCAATGATCGACGTCACGTGGCGATCGAGGCTAGCCAGCGCTCAGAGAGCCGCAGATTATCGATGATACAAAGTAAGAATGTAAGTATACTTTGGGATGATTATAAGTATAACTTTTCAGCTGTTGTGATTTCAGCTAGTATAGACTCTGTAATGACATGCGATACTATCTACGGCTACGCGGCTTTGCCACGGCAGTGGACTTTGGGCATGCATTTTTGCATGCATGCATTGGCCTAGCTACTGGCCTAGCCTGGCCGAGCTTCCTGGGTACCGGGTGACAATGAGTCGAGTAAGACAGAGTGAGAGTAAGACTGGTGATGGCCTGGCCTAGTGTTTCATAAAGATGCATGTTCGTAATCATCATCTGCATTTTCAACTGTAGCTAATCATTAATGATTAAAATGAATGAGACACCCATTTGGCTTGCCATATTCCACTTCCAGTCGTTCAAAAAGTCATGCATAACTTTACGAACATGCATCTTTATGAAACACTAGGCCAGGCCATCACCAGTCTTACTCTCACTCTGTCTCACTCGACTCATTGTCACCCGGTACACAGGAAGCTCGGCCAGGCTAGGCCAGTAGCTAGGCCAATGCATGCCCAAAGTCCACTGCAGTGGCAAAGCCGTGTTGAGCAGTGGCCGCGTAGCCGTAGATAGTATCGCATGTCATTACAGAGTCTATACTAGCTGAAATCACAACAGCTGAAAAGTTATACTTATATTCATCCCAAAGTATACTTACATTCTCACTTTGTATCATTGATAATATGCGGCTCTCTGAACGCTGGCTAGCTTTGATCTCCACGTCGTCGAAATGTGCGGGCCTCGTCCTTGTCGATATCGTCGCGACGCGTTGTCAGCTAGCTAGGTGCTGGCGATACGTTCGTTCATACACAAATCATGCATATTACGGTGACGTCATGACTAGTCTTAGTAACAAGCGCTTGCAATTTTAAAAATATTGATTAAGCACTCACGTCACGTTTTGGTAGATGTGATTATTCATGTTTTACCTGCGTGGAAAACAACAAATGGTAGGCCTTACACTTCGTAAATTAGAGTCACCAATTTTACGAAACAGCGCAAAACGTGAACGTGACATGTGATATGTGACTGTTCGTGGCAAGCCAACTAAATTAGATGAATTAGATTTTTTGAAGTATAGACAATTATTTGTATGTTGTCTTATTTTTGCTTCTACTTTATGAACGAACATATTGTGATTTCACAAAAATACAGGATTCATATGGACTCGTAGGTTCATCATAAAATAGGGAGTTCTAACAGCTTCACATTCATTATGTGATTGGTACACTTTAAACAAACCAGACAAGTTAAAGATAAAGACCAGTTATGGTCATGCGATTGCATTGTGAAAGAAATGTTGTGGAATCGATCAGAAAAGGTTGATCATCTAGCATATAAGTATTGGTGTGTACTGCAAGGTTATGGAATCATCAAAATGATAAGAAATTTGGCCCAGTCTTGGTAAAGTTACAAGCACTGTACACAGAAAGATATATATGGGACTACGCGACACCTGCGTTTATCTCTCACATCCCAATAGATAAACTAATTTACCAAATATATCAATTAGTAGGCGGTTTCCCAGCAAAATTGTCATCATCATGTATTACCGGTAGTCAAAACATATTCTTTCACATGATTGGTAAAATAGGAGCTTCCATTTCATTTTTTGAAATTGGGGCGTTTCCAATACTGGTCTTTACCTTTAAGAATAAATTAGAACATCAAATGACATGAATTGCAACCATTGGTGCCTCGTACGTAATGTCTATCATAATGATGTGTTCTCTCTCAATCTCAGGCTTTTAAATCAAACAGTTACACTATACAGTGCGTCCCAGAAAAAACGAAACCGAGAAGTATCGATGTTCTATCATAACTTAATCACAACTATAATTAATGAATGGTACATATTTGGAAAGCTTAGAGTCTCCTCTTTCAGTTGATGCTACTCACGTGATGCATATTTCACGCATGAGTGATTAAAAGCAATTTGAAGGAAGGAAACCAAAAATACATTTGGCGGGCGGTATCTGAATTTCAAAGAAAAATTCACATTTCTAGAAAGTTGAGTTTCTGCCCTTTTATATGACACCTCAATCAGGAAAAATGAGCGAGGAATGACAAAGTTCTGTTTGTTTAAAGTAGTGCTTGCATTTCCATAATTTTATTAAACGAATTCGTTTTCACTGGCTGCCTGCCGTATCAATAAACGAAATTAACAAAAGACTTAACTCCGTTTCGTTGACAATCAGCCGTAGACGAGAGTCTTCATGCATGGCTGATTGTCAACGAAACGGAGTTAAGTCTCTTGTCAAATCTGCTTTTTGCTCGGCAGGCACCCAGTGAAAACAAATTTGTTTGTTAAAATTATGAAAATGTAAGGGCTACTTTAAACAAACAGAACTTTGTTATTCCTGGCTCATTTTTCTTGATTGAGGTATCATATGAAAGAGCAGAAAATGAACTTTCTAGAAATATGAACTTTTCTTTGAAATTCAGATACGTCCGCCAAATGTATTTTTGGTTTCCTTCCTTCAAATTGCTTTTAATCACTCATGCGTGAAATATGCATCACGTGAGTAGCATCAACTGAAAGAGGAGACTCTAAGCTTTCCAAATATGTATCATTCATTAATTATGGTTGTGATTAAGTTATGATAGAACATCGATACTTCTCGGTTTCGTTTTTTCTGGGACGCACTGTACATAAAATACATTATTTAAAATTAACTGTCATATTCATTGAACAGCTTCACTGAACAAAGCAACGATAAAACAAAAAACACCAATGTGTCCATACTTACTGTCCAGAGATTTTTCTCGTATGTGTATATTTAGGGTCTGATTCTTGCCAGTGTGTGGATCTTCTATTTTGGAATAGCGAGCAGTTTCGCCCCTACATTCGGCTGGATTCTTATATTGAGAGGTTTGGTTGGAGTAGGTGTTGGTGGAGTTCCTCAGTCGTAAGTTCATCTTTTCTGCATAAATGGGAGGGGGGGGGGAATGTAACATCTAGGGAATTCCACAGATGTCTAAAATATAATCAACTATATGCCATTGGAAATCAGGTGATTTGAATGAATACTAATGTGTAAGATCAGTAATGTAAATTAAAAAACAGTTGAGGACCTAGGATAGAACCTTGTGGTACGCCGTGTAATAGAAGAAAAATTAGAGGAATTATTATAAACTACATATTGAGATCTATCAGAAAGATTACTTTCAAACCAAGATGACAGACAAATTTGAGTGTTGTTCTAGTTTCCGAGTGGTGAGTCAACACACCGATTACTGAGCTGGGAGACATTGCCAGGCATAGCGCCAGGTGGAGGGGCATAAATCGAAACTTTAAAAAAATAAATATAATAATACACCGTTAATTACGGTGGCCGAAATATATGCCAAACTGTATTCTATTTATTTTTCATTACCCATCCATATATACAGAGATGAGCTGATACTAGTATAGAGTGTTTGGTTTGTTTTTAATCAGGGTCACTACGTATTATGAATTGTATTCAATGAGAGAGTAATGAGCTTGACTAATGTATGATAATCTGTTCAAAAATTTAGTTATAGTGGTTTTTATGCCTCCGCAACGGAGTAGCCGGAGGCATAATGTTTTCGGGTTGTCCGTCTGTACATGTAAGTACGTCCCGTTCTCGTGATCGCGTTATCTCAAGAACTGATTGATGGATTCCTGCCAAACTTGGGTCATGTACATGTATGTATCTTGCAGAGTCAATGAACTGAGTAGATTTTGGGGTCTCGAGGTCAAAGATCACAGGGCTCATGTATGCAAAATAGCTTGTGAAAGCATCATCATTGGAAACGACAGATGGATTCCTATCAAAGTCAGGACATGTATGTATCTTTCAGGGCCATGTATATGAAAAAGAGCTTGCAATCACGATATTCTGAGAACCTGTTAATTGATTACAATCAAACTTGAATTTCAAATATTGCCTCAGTTTTGGTTTGTAAAATTGCTATATGACGGAGGCATCATGTTCGACTGGGCGCAGTTGAAGATCCATCTAGTTCCTATTGTATTCTGGAATTCTACCATTAATAGAAACAGTTATTTTAATATGATTATCTGTTCCACCGTTGATTCTAGTTTTTTTTTTTTCTTCTTCAGTTAGAGTCACTTTGTATTCAGAATTGTTACCTATAATGCAATAGTGCACAAATTTTTGCATTGAATGAATCAAATGACCGGGTAATAAAAATATTTGTAAAGCACTTAGAGATGGTATTCTAGATTTATTTGTCATTATTTTTGTAATACAAAAAACGATAATCATACAGTACGAGTTTTCAACTACCTGTAGTTATTCTTACTGGTCAGTAATGGAACATTGAGCTTGACTTTGATAATAAGTACTAGTATTGATTCATATTTTCTTTTGTTTGTTTTTCCATTAGGGTCACTTTGTATTCTGAATTTTTACCATCCAAGGTCAGAGGACTGTGTGTTACATTCATTGAGGTGAGATATGAAATACAGTTAACCTAGCACAAATTGACATTGCATGTGTCAAATAACCTATATAGCCCTATATAGCCCGGGGGGGGGGGGAGACTTTAAAAGCCCCCTCCCCCTCCACATTTTTCGCTATAATTTTTTAACGCCAATGAATTTTGCACTGAAATTTTATGAATTTTTTCTTTCGAGTCTTGTGCATCTTTTGAAATAAATTTTTCGAAAATCAAACCTACCGTTATAAAGTCATGTGACCTTTTGTCTTTGCATGTCAGCCCGAAAATCACTCATTTTCGTGATTTGTGTACAAAACATGGAAATCTCATTTTTCTCCAAAAGAGATAAAACATTGGTTATTTGGTCTTGTTTATAATTTAGGTGTATATTTTGGGGTTCAAAATAGTTGAATTATAGTTAAAATTAAAATAAAACAACATAAACAATAAAATACATACCGGTCAATTTAAAAAACAGAGAAATACATAAGAAATTATCAAATCAATAGAAAACAATAGGAATAACCTGGCTCTTCCAATTTTTTAAAAATTATTATTATCCCAAATGGTCTAAAGAATATATGTAGTGAAAACTAATGGTTAAATATGAAGAATATATGATTTATGGGTAAAAATATGAATTGTATTACCCTATTAGAATAAATTACCATAAATATGCAAATGAGTGCATTTTTCATAAAAATTTAAATTACCATAGTAATCTATACACTTCACTTGACATGTATGTAAATTTTCGCGGCGATTGTCCATTCAACGGCCAAGATCATGGGGGGAGGGGCCTTAGAAGCCCCCGCCCCCCCCCCCCGGGTTATACAGTTTCAGAATAGCCCGGGCTAGATAGGGTTAAGTCAATGATTTAAAAATGGCAAATTTTTGTTCATAGACTTGCATGTGTTAAACCTCTGTATAAGTCGATTTTTTTTTTTGTTAAGTCAAATAATAAGTCAATCACATTCCCAGATTAGTTCCGAAGAAAAAAATATTCAATTTACGTTTCAAAAGTCAAACAAGACACACACCGATTTTGTTTACAAATTACAGCCCAGTACCTTGTACTGAGGCGCACTCCTCTGTTCTTCTCTCTTTCTCGTACCCGCCTCTCTAACCGCTCATCCCTGATCTCTGCCATATGATATTGAAAAGGATTTCATAAAATGAACGAAAACAACTTAACACAGAAAAAACTACCAAAATATTTCAAAGATAGTAATGGGATACTAGTAAATAAAACTTAAAGAACATTGACTTGTAAATAAAAAAAAGAAACACTTCATACATATGCACACTTTTTTGTTGGGAATGAGCAATGCCCATATCATCAATTTGCCATTAATTGGGATCAGAGGTCCGGAGTAGACCACCACTGCACACACCAACTATGATAGGGAGAAAGAGGACCGGGATTTCATGTACTAAAATGGTAAGAAGCTCATCAGTACTTTCGGGTATGAGCGTCACCTTGTGGTGACTAGCGAACAATTGAAATTCATAATTATGGCAGTAATAACAATAAGTGGGAGAGAGGGATGATCTATTTTGCTTTATGTGACCTGGGGGGTGTTTCATAAAGCTGTTCGTAAAGTTACGCATGACTTTACGAATGACTTGTATATGAAGTGCCAGATAGGATGCCCAAAGTTTTTCCTGATATTTCCAATAACCTCAATTAAATTATGGCAAAAAGTATACTTTGCACTAAAAATGTTTGTTATAATTAGAATGTTAATCTACATCTGCACAGTTTGACTTTAGTTGATGCAGTTAATAATGATTAAGCACCCCACTTGGCTTTTCATATACAAGTTGTTTGTAAAGTCATGCGTAACTTTACGAACAGCTTTATGAAACACCCCCCGGGATTTCTTTTTTTCAATGTCCATATAAGTATTTTATAGGCAAAAAAGAGGTCAAGAGTATGTAGGTATGAAAGGGCCCTTCTAATCAAAACAGGCTTAAAATTGAAAAAAAGACGTGGAATAATTTTTGACGGAAATTCCGAATATGACAATGACTTTTCTTATAAATCATCAATAATTCTGGAATCTAGCTTTAAAAAAAACGACTCAGACCGCTCAGAAAAAAAGCCCAGCTTCGGAGCTGTATTGCGCAATAGCATATAACGTCACTGCAGGCTCAAAACCACTATCTCGGCGCAATTGCACAAAATTCATGTCGCACGTGTTTTTACTGTACTTACTAATAAAATAAACATATAATTATCAAGTTATGACGTTCTATTTAATATATGAGGCTCATTCTTGAAAATAACAGTTATTCCACTGACCATGTCCTGCCAAATAATGAAAAAATTAGCAATTACATGTGATGTAACAGTGAAAAACCACGTGTCGCAAGTCATATATTTCATATATTTCCATTTGTTGCAAAAAATGGTAACTGGCCACGGCCCAGAAACTCAATTAATTTTAATATAACTGATAGCTCCGCCAAATTCAAGTACAATTTTTGGTATGAACTTCTTGTTTTCTTCTTGTGAGAATGAAATGAAATGTGTCGCCAAATCCATTGAAACATACGTTACCTTATTTCAGATCAAGAATTAATTTATTTCCAACATCATGATTTTCCTTATTTTCATTCATATTAATCACTGAGTATATCATAATAATAGACAGCCATGCAATTTTATTCATGGGTAGAAGATGGATTATAGAAACCGAAATATATATATTCTATAGAAACGTACGATTTAAGAGATGTAACATACGTTACCATGATTAGAGTAATATGTACAAACCAGTGTTGCTGAAATGCATCCTCTAAGTTAGCGGCGGTAAAATGGAAGTCAGATAGTCCTTGAAATCACACTTACAAAGATTAACTTTTGGTCGGTAGCCATATATTACCCCCATCATGTAACATACGTGATGAAACATACGTTACTACTTGTGTAGGCCTGAACCTTTTTGGAGTTCAAAAGATATATTCTTAATTACAACGGGTGTGAGCCATCTACGGACATTAACAGAAAGCCTAACAACCACTTTCTATGACGTTAATGGCGGGATAGCCCTACCTTCATCTTTGGTTGCATTGGAAGCTGACCAGTAGGCCTATATCTAATTTCATTAAAAATTTGTAGGGGTTTTACTCGACTCAATATTTGAGTGTATTCTAGGTGCATCAATGAGCCAGGGCTTCTTAAGAAGTGCTAGAAAACCAAGCAATAGTTTTAACCACTGTTACATCGATTTATTATGCCCTAAAAGTTACTACTAAGAGTAAATGACAACGTAACGTATGTTCAATCGTAGTAACGTAGGTTTCAAAAGGGAGGTTGTTCCATAGAATGATGATACATGGCAGATTTATTTTGCAAATTGTAGATTGATGTTTATTATAAGCTAGTAACCGAGTTCCTTTCCTTATTAGAGGTGTAATTTTGTTAATAATTAGCTGCATAAATGTAGATCTGTAGATCAAACTATTAATCACTTCAGGTAATATTTATGATTAGTTCAAATTTATTTTCTTTAAATCCTATGAGATAGGAAAGCCCTTGTAAGGGTTGTATATTTTATGAAAACTATACCGTTTTTTTACACTAAAGCACTCCAGTAGTACTAACAATCTGATTGAATTGTAATTGATTGAATTTAGTTTATTACGAAATTCATAGGCTGATAAATATACACGTATGTCATTGTAACGTAAGTTTCAAATGACAGTAACGTAGGTTTCAGGATTCATTACCGAGTTTTGAATACCGGATAGTGATTTTACCCCCAGCCAATTAACCTTTTGTGTTTTCAAGATTTATGCGGGATGTGTGTCTGTTTATTTAATATATTTATTTTGTTTTTCTTTCATGCTTATCTTTACAAACTTTACTACATCTTATTGTTGACATTTTAACACTGGATTATTGAATGCAAACATTTCAAACGCAATTAAGATCTAAATTTATCGACTTAAACATCACTTAGTGTTACTATTAAGGGTTTTTCTATTTCATTGAATCATTTTGAGAATGCATTTTACTCTTTCAATCGTTTCCATGCATACGATAGAACATGTACGCCAGTATATTGTCAGACTTTGAAAACATGTAATTTACGTTACCTGTTACGAAACCTACGTTACCGCGATTGGTGACACAATTGAAATATCACATGGTGTCCATTCTTAAACTCAATGACTGAAATTAAAAACTGATCATGAAAGGACTTCATGAATGTTAAAAGCATATCTCTGACTTTAAGATATATTGTTCAAAGTAAAAAGATACGATTTGTGATTTTGTCTATCATATTTCGGTGTACATACTGATGTTTTGAAAATTTTGATTTTCCAAAGTGATTTCGTAATAAAACTGAATGAACATAATTGATGACCTGCATTAAATTCGGGCACTATGTTGCATATTTTAAAAGTAACATACACTTACCATTCAATAGAAATATCTTTTACCACAACTTTTGAAAAAGTGTATCGTTCGGTAACGTAAGTTTCACACTCAAATTTACATGTCATAACGAGAACTTGCATATTAAGCCAATCAGCAAACATCACATGCCAACAATTGCAGGATATTGACTTGACCATGTATGCATTCTTTTCATAAAAAAATGATATGTTTTGAGCAAAGATTATTTTTTTTGTATTCTGACTTTCTAATTGCGCCGATATAGTGGTTTTGAGCCTGCAGGAGACAACATTGGCATTATAACACAACATGACATTATACTTGAATAGAGATACCCTACTATAAGTTCTATAACATACCAAAAATCAACTAAATTTTCAACAATTGTTCAAATAATGGTCATGATTTAAAAGTTGTTACCTTTCTTACCTGTTTCGTGTCAATTTTCTTACCGGTATATTTTTCCTAAAAACGAGCACATTGTGCAGCGGTTTGCCGTAAAATCTGTGAGAAAGTGCATGTCTACTTAAATCTTTGTTTTTAGGAAAAATACTCCAAAACAGATGAGATAATTGACACGAAACAGGTGAGAAAGATAACAACTATTAGATCATGACCTATATTTGAACAATTGTGAGGATTTAGTTGATATTTGACCGATAAAAACATACCCATGTCACTAAGAAGAAGAATGTTCAACCAATGCATTCTAACAACTATGACATATGGATCAGAAACATGGTCACTGACAAAGGATCTAGAACAGAAGCTTGTGACTACTCAACGAGCTATGGAGAGAAAGATGTTACATTTATCCCTGCGAGACAAAATCAATCACAAAGTCATACGCCAGAAAACAAAGGTTAAAGACATCATAGAGAAAGTCAGGGAATCAAAGTGGAGATAGACTATAGGGCATGGGGTCAAAAGAGCTTCCTAAAATGATTTTTGTAGTCTCCTCCTTGTGACTACCTAAACTATGGCTTAAAATGTTGGTATTGTGTGTCTTATCAATATTCTGATAGTTCCCACTTCCAGAAGTGGAGCACTTCCGAAAAAATGGCGCCCAAAACAAAAGATCTAAAAACAAGCATTCCTTCATAAAAGGACTGCATCCGGTGCAAGTGATTTTCACTAATACAGGTGGTAATTGGTTTTAATCAGTGAATGTGATACTGCTGTGTCGGTCTTACTTCATATTTATTGTACAAAATATCTATAGGGAAGATTTAATATTTCACAAAACACTGTATAGTTGAGGAAATTTGCATGAAAATGACATTTTAAGCCAAAAATACGTAAGTTTGACATTTTTCTGCAACAAAGCCTGTAATAATTTAACAATTATTCTGAATGAGGAAGTTCATTTACAAACAATAAATATTACAGTAAAAAACAAACTACTTTGCTTTGTGCTGCTTCTTTAGTTTGATGAACAATACATACAGCATTAATTTCACTTAAGGTAGAACCATGCTGCTGGGAGCTGTTGGGACCTGGTTCTCATAGCGCATGTTGTAGTCTGCTGGTAGCTGTTAAGACTTGGTTCTTATAGCGCATGTTGTAGTCTGCTGGTAGCTGTTGGGACCTGCATGGTTCACATAGCGCATGTTGTAGTGCTGGGAGCTGTTAGGACTTGGTTCTCATAGCGCATATTGTAGTCTGCTGGGAGCTGTTAGGACCTGGTTCTCATAGCGCATGTTGTAGTCTGCTGGGAGCTGCATGTTACTGGTGTTATGACCTGGTTCTCCTCATCTTTAGGCTACAAAGACAAAAAATGAAAAGCATATTAGATATTGAGCGAACTTTAAAAGAATTATTCATAGTTTTATCATGCTGCAGTATTTTAATGTGAAGGTGAACTGTGCGGCATTTCACAATACACTGTATAGTTGATGAAATTTGAATGAAAATGACATTTTAGGCTAAAAATATGTAAATTTGTCATTTTTCTGCAACAAAGCCTGTATTGATTTAACAATTATTCTGAATTACGAAGTTCATTTACAACAATGAATATTACAGTACAAAAACAATACATACTTCTTTCATGTCACTGGTGGTAATTACGGCAGATCCATGCTGCTGGGAGCTGTTGGGAGGACTTGGTTCTCATAGCGCATGTTGTAGTGCTGGGAGCTGTTGGGACCTGGTTCTCATAGCACATGTTGTAGTGCTGGGAGCTGTTGAGACCTGGTTCTCATAGCGCATGTTGTAGTGCTGGCCGGAGCTGTTGGAACTTGGTTCTCATAGCGCATGTTGTAGTGCTGGCCGGAGCTGTTGGGACTTGGTTCTCATAGCGCATGTTGTAGTGCTGGGAGCTGTTGGGACCTGGTTCTCATAGCACATGTTGTAGTGCTGGGAGCTGTTGAGACCTGGTTCTCATAGCGCATGTTGTAGTGCTGGCCGGAGCTGTTGGGACTTGGTTCTCATAGCACATGTTGTAGTGCTGGGAGCTGTTGGGACTTGGTGCTCATAGCGCATGTTGTATAGCGCTGGGAGCTGTAATTAGAACCTGGTTCTCATGTCATCATCTTTAGGCTATAAAGACAAAATAGTAAAGAAAATGATAAGAATATAAGATATTGGGCTAATTTTAAAAGAATTATTCATACTTTTAACATGCTGCAGTATTTTAATGTAGCTGTGCAGCATTTCAAAATACACTGTATAGTTGATGAAATTTGAATGAAAATGACATTTTAAGCTAAAAATATGTAAATTTGTCATTTTTCTGCAACAAAGCCTGTATTGATTTAACAATTATTCTGAATTACGAAGTTCATTTACAAACAATGAATATTACAGTACAAAAACAATACATACTTCTTTCATGTCACTGGTGGTAATTACGGCAGATCCATGCTGCTGGGAGCTGTTGGGACTTGGTTCTCATAGCGCATGTTGTAGTGCTGGGAGCTGTTGGGACCTGGTTCTCATAGCACATGTTGTAGTGCTGGGAGCTGTTGAGACCTGGTTCACATAGCGCATGTTGTAGTGCTGGCCGGAGCTGTTGGGACTTAATTGGTGCTCATAGCGCATGTTGTATAGTGCTGGGAGCTGTTAGAACCTGGTTCTCATGTCATCATCTTTAGGCTATAAAGACAAAATAGTAAAGAAAATGATAAGAATATAAGATATTGGGCTAATTTTAAAACATGTATTATTTATAGCTTAACATGCTGCATTATTCGCCTTCGTGTTACGTGTTACGTTCAAACCTTTAACTGGATCAGGCTTTGAATCCTGAATCACGATCGAAACAAGCACTACACTTACAGGTAAGTACACTTCCGATACTCTTGTGCCTGGATGTGCATGGTTTAGTTACTATGGACTTGCATAAACATTTCGCTGGCTAATAGAGTTAAACTTAAAACAATGTTTTTCAACTTCAAGTTGGTTGCTTAGCACAATTAGCCTGACTGTTCTTACTAGATGATAATTATTTATTTATTATTTATGGGATATATGAGTTTTTGCTACCTACCTGAACATGTTAAAATAACTCCTCTTCTTCAAAGTTCTCCTCATCGTCACAGTTGTCACCTTCATCAGCTTCTGCTTCTTCTTCTTCTCCAATGATTGGTTCCTCACCTGGCACAGCCATGTTGTCGCAGTTCTTGCACTCACACAGTTCTGTGCAGGGAAGGCCCAAAGGCGCACAACACTGGGCATCTGCTCCTGTGACTTTACATTTGGACTTTTTGCACTTGCATGAAGTAAGTTCAAGGATGCTCTGTTGAGCAGGTTGCATATCCATCCAGTCTATTCGAAGCCCTCCATCGACCGATTGCCAACCTCGCCCAACTGGTGACGGAACATCTGGCTGGCTCTCAAGGCAGCGCCTCCAAATAGCAGTTTGATAGTTGGCCCTTTGGATGTGCTTCATGAGGGCATCCTTGTTTGGTGGCATAATGTCTTCTTGTCTCGTCGCCATGGAAAAAAAAGCATATCTTGCTTCATTCACCTTACTGATTTCCTTCATCCCATACAACTTGCAAACAAACTCCTCCAGAGTAGAAATCAGGTCATCAGTAAGGGTGAATGCTTTCCCAAGCTCCTGAAATGCCTTGATAAACTTTGTAGTCTTCGACATCAGCGTGAAGGGCTTAGTCTTCCCCCGTCCATACAAAGCACTGACGGAATCGCAACCTGTGAATGGGTGGAGGCCTACGATTGCATCGCTGATTTGATCTCCCAGATGACATTGTATGGCGTTCAAATCGATTGTACGCTCCTTATCTTGCTTGCCAGTATGGAAATACAACTTGGAACCCTCAAGTTGGGCAGACACGCCGATGCCAATGACGAATACGTCGGTGTCCGGGCTCTTTATGATGATGTCCTTCCTACCCATGTTGCTGATGTACTTTGCGTGTAGCATCATCCTCGTGTCGGCTTCCTCTTGAGTAGTGTATAGCTCTGGAATTGCTTCACTGACCGTGGTACCACTACGACAAGATAACTTGTGGCATTCTTCAGAATGAGCCAGATAAACATCAACTCCCTTGAATTCGTCCTCACCACAAGCACTCCACGACTCATATAAAAACTTGGCAAAGTGTTGCTTGTTGAAGCCATTTGCCAAGAATTTCTTCCATTGCTTTGGAACGGGTTGGTCTTGGTTTGCAATCTTTATACGCTGAGACCCACTTGCAGCACGCCTTTTTCTTTCTGCACCTTTGATGCTGACAGGCGGATATGTGTCGGTGACGAAGTGGACTTGATCAGAACTGGTGCTTCTGGCTAGGTAGACTGCATCCTTCAGGATTTTCTTGGCCAACTGTCCCATGGTAGCAGGCATCCTACTTGGTATTAGGCCTTGAAGCAATGCCATACCATCAATAATCCACACTGACTCCAGCAGTCGATCCACTGTTGGGGATGACTCTGGCAAATTTTCCAACTGGTGAAGGAGGGCAGCCTTGTTGTTCTTGACCAAACATCCATCTTCTTTACAAATGGCTGGTGGGTATGTGCTTAAGGAGTGACAGAGCATCTTCCGTTGGTCAACTTTGCGTACACGGCCGATGATGATGAGCCTTGCCAGTAACTCCCGGGCGCTCTTAAGCACAACTTCTCTTCCTTTAATGTTGACTTTTGCCTTGTCAGAATCGGCAAATGTCTTAAGTTTCATCTTGGTGATGGTCTTGTTAAGATCGGTATCTCCTTGTAGTCTGGTTTTGGCAAAGTTGATGAATGCTTTGTCCCCCTTCTCGCCTGCTTTCAGAAGATCTGAGCACACACTGACTGACGCAACAATGCCTGATGAGAGATGCACAAGATCATCAGCATCTGTCTCTCGATCGACCACAAAGGGATTTGTCATGCTGTTGATGGTACTCATGATATTGGCTACATCCTGCTGGTCCCTTGTCATTCTGCTTTTTGTTAAGTCTACTCTTTTTGAAGACTTCTCGCCCTTTCCAGCCATCTCTTCACACTGTCTTGTAATAAGGGCTCTTTCATGGTGGCCTCTGACCCAGCGGTTTGTCGCTCCTTGGTTGTTAGAGAACCCCTTTACTCCGCCGCTGGTCTTCGTATCCCTATTGACCGTCTGCTCAATAGTCATGTCACATGCTACCTGAGCAAACCCATGACTGTCTTGGCGTTGCACTCCAAAGTGACCCTTCATCAACTCGTTGTAAATGTATGGATGAGTGGTTGGAAGTTGGCTCATCTCGATCCAATAAACTGGCAGGTACCGTGCATAATTTGTTCTGTCATAGGCAAACATCCAAGGAAGCAGGGCTCTGACTGAAGCAAGATGCAGTTGCCAATCTCCTTCTCGTGTTGCACGTATGAACAGGAGGATATTTCCAACCAAATCTAGATAGGAAGACCAAAATGTGAAAGTAGCATCCTTCTTTCCTTCTTCAATGAAATCTTTGTACTCCTTGACCATTGCTTGGTACAACTCTCCTTGAACTTGGTTGGTGAATTCACTTGGAAATGATCCCTGTAGAGATGCCACTACTTCTCTGTACTGATGCTGCCTCTCCTCTTCCAAGGAACCCATGAAGCTCTGCCAGCGCAAGCGATGAAGTGCTTCGGCCATAAGCTTATGGCATCTGATACTTCTATTGTAGTTGTGGCCATTCATCACACCAGTCACTGAGCCTGTAGCTACAACACCTGCCTCAATAAGAATATCTTGCAGTCCTGCCTCCTGAAATCGCTTTCCAATACAAGCGAGTGCCGTCATTGTTGTGTGGAAAGCCCCTAGCCGAATGACTATCTTCTTCAGAAATGTTGGTTCTTGCCAGCGAATTGTTTGAGCTTTGCAATAAATGGCCTGATCAACCACTATCACAATGGCTGGAAGTGCCAACTGATCTGCTATCTCCAGACTTCGGTGTAGTACTGTATGGACGGTGTTAAAATCTGTTGGGCTTGCATCTATCACTGGCAAGTAAGCTATTGTTGCCTTAGGAGGGATATTGGACGAAAGCAGTTGATTAAATCCAGTCCAAGATGGCAGTAGTCGTTCCTGTGACGATTTTGCAACATAGAAGGCTGCATCCTTTTCTTTGTTAGAATGTAGAACATCATTGTACTGACTCATCTCAAGCGCCACAGAATCATCAAATGCCTCTGGCGATGACTTCCTCTGGCCAGTGAATCTCACCAGTATTGTAGCAGGTGCAGGCAAAGATCGTTGTCTTGTCTTCTTCATACTCTGAGCTGGTAAAGCTTGAGGGATTACAGCAGCAAGATGTGCATGTTGTACAGCTATCCCATTGGTATTATGTGTCGTCCCTTTTCCTGAAAGTGTTCTTTCCCCGAAGTCGTTATTGTCCCAGACTAAAGTAGTGTAGGATGACTTTTCCAGACTGGACGGAAGCTTACTTGAACCTTTCTCTATCTCCTGCAGCCCTAGAGCCGTATCATGCTCCAAAACATTAGTGTGCGACACACAATATCCAAAACCGTTAAGTAGCCCAATCAGCTGTGATGACCCACTCAAATGACGCATTGCCATTGATAGAGATGTATGCTTGGGCATCATCTTCCTCCCCTTTGTAGCCATGTAGATAATATCTTGACAAATTGTAAGGATACGACGATCTTCTGCTGCTCCTATCTTGACTTTCTCCTCTTCTTCTGGATCCTCAGAAGCACCTACAACCCATGCTAGAAAATTGTACAGCTTGGTGGATACTATTGTGCGTGCAGAATCCAATGTTAAATCAGATGATGTTGGAGGCCATGGTAGACTGGTCCTGGTCTGCATGACATCGTCCTTTAGGTCCAGTGCAGAGGCGTAGCGATCTCGAAGTGAGGCCATTGGAGGTTTGGATCGTCTACCATTCCCGCCCTTTTGTCGCTTCTTTGGAGGTTCTATGCTTTCATCAACATCTGTGGTGTCTGTGTCAGTATCAGATAGGGCGTCTGTATCAGTGGTGGTGTCTGTTTCTTCTCCTTCAGAACCAACTGCTCCTGGCACAAGGTCTTCAGTTGATAGCGTCTCGACATACACCATTTCACTTGCATACCTCTTCTTAGGCAGAAGAAAGCAGAGTTGTGGATACTTTCGTTTCAGGCGTTGTTTTAGGCTGTAGGTCTTGTAGTTTGATGCATCTTTAGACTCAACATCTTTAACAGCTTTTACAAACAATCTTCTCAGTGCTGTCATTCTATATATTTGCTTCTCTTGTATGATCTTCTTGTCTACAACATAACCGCAAAATGTAAGGAATGCCTTTCCATACTTCTGCTCCTTGATGGGCTCAACACTTTTCCTTGATTGGTAGACAGTATAGCTCCTGAAACAACTGCGATGATACCTGACCTCTATTGCTACACAGTCTCTGTCCTGGATCTGAAGAAGAATGTGGTCGTCCTTCTTGTCTTTAGCAGCTGTTGCTACTTTTCCACCATCTGGCTGTTGACACAGCATTAATGGTTCCTTCTTTTTCTTCCCCTCAGAGTCCTTATGAGTTTTATTTTGTCGACAGATGATGCAAATCTTTGGTAGAATGTGGGCAGAGACAGAGGGCTGCTTTGAAGCACCAGCAACACTGGAGTTTGAACGTAAGCGTCTTATTGCTGAGGCTGAGGACGGACCTGGGGCTTGACCGCCTGCACTTGACGTAGAAGGCTCCAATTCTGTACAAATAAATGAAAATTGAGAGAAATGGGTGATTTTCACAATTCAAATAATGTTTGAACAATTATGCAAGCAGGTTAAATAAAAATTCATAGTCATAACAATAACAATATAATTTATTGATTTAACAAACATCAGCTGTATTCAAAACTGTACTTGTAAAGTTAAAAAAACAGGCTGTATTGGACAGAGTTATGCACAGGGAGAAAGAAATTAAACACTAAGACATTATATTATAATGCATTTGTATGTGAACATCCCATTTAAATTTAAGCACAATTAAAATTGTAGTGTGTTCAAAGTAATCAAAGGTTAAAATTGCCAAAAAAAAAATTGCCAAAAAAAAAATTGGCCATAGCTTCGCTGTCTGACGGCTTTTTAGACAAAAGCCGTCAGAAAACTAAGACATTATATTATAATCATTTGTATTTGAACATCCCATGTAAATTTAAGCACAAATAAATTGTTAAGGTGTTCGAAGTAGTGCTATGAAGCAAAGGTTAAATTGAAGGTTAAAATTGCCCCCCCCCAAAAAAAAAAATGGCCATAGCTTCGCTGTCTGACGGCTTTTTAGACAAAAGCCGTCAGAAAACTAAGACATTGTATTATAATGCATTATATGTGAACATCCCATTTATGATTTAAATTTAAGCACAAATAAAATTTTAATGTGTTCAAATAAAAAGCAATCAAAGGTTAAAACTTGCCCCCCCCCCAAAAAAAATTGCCATAGCTTCGCTGTCTGACGGCTTTTTAGACAAAAGCCGTCAGAAAACTAAGACATTATATTAATTATATTGCATTTGCATGTGAACATCCCATTTAAATTTAATCACAAATAAAATGTTAAGGTGTTCAAAGTATATAGACCAATAACAAATCAATCGAAAGTTAAAATTGCCCCCCCCCCAAAAAAAAAAAATAAATAAATAAATAAATGGCCAAGCCCATACTTATACTAGACCTAGATCTAGCTGAAAACTAACCTAGGCTATTGAACACTTTTTGTTATAGGCCTAGGTCTAGAATCGATTTATTTTTAGCTGCAAATTAAGTGCAAGACTAAATTAGACCTAGATCTGTGCTTGTTTACAACTGTGAACATTTTTGACCCGTAACTCCGGCGTGGAGATACTCTAAAATCTAGACCGTCTACTTGTTCAAACCAGTGACTGTGAAAAAGTGTAGAGGTCTAGCCTAGGCCTGGGCCTAGGAAATATAGTCTACTATTAACAAAAAAGATTTAAAATTGACACGAAACGGATAAGAAAGATCACGACTTTTAAATCATGACCGTTATTTGAACAACTGTGGAAGTTTTAGATAAATTTTGATGTGTTAGTCTGTAGACTAGATTTATAGTAGAGTAGGGTTTCTCCACGCCGGAGTTACGGGTCAAAAATGGTCACACTCACACTCACAGTTGTGAACAAAATTTTGAGTGAAATAGAATTCGCGCAAGTTAAGTTAAATGTATGGCTTACCTAAAGTGTGACATGATGCAGCATCTGTTTTTTGTTTGTCTTTGTTGAGTTTCCCTCTCTCTTGCTTTGATGAATCTGTGAAATAGCGATAGCACGTCGGGTGATATCCACCACATTCTGGTATTGGTAAGCCTACAGCAGTATCGACCAGTGCAGATCCAACTTCGCGTAAAAAGGCTCTCGCTATATCAGCCTGATACCCCACTAAATCTTTCCAAATATTCACACTGCTTACAAATGTGTTCCACCGTGTGGTCGTGAAAGGTTTGAGATCTTCGGAAACACTAGAGCAATGAGCAAAACATCTATTTTTTGACGAATTTCGATAAGATTTTGCATCGACAGACATGATTACGGCAAACAGAGCGCCTGTATGTACACGTGACTCGCAAAAACGCAGTACCAAAGCCGGTTAATACAACTTTTCTGATTGGCGGACTAGCGATAATCTGTCATTTTGTCGATCTGATGGGCCAATCAGATGAGTTTATAGTCTTAGCAACGTAAGTGGATTAATTACGCGATTGGATTGGACGATTTTATTGCAATAATATTATCCCTTTTTCATCAAAATATTAAATAATGCCCCAATTCCCAGTGTGGGAACTAACAAATTTATTTGCTAGAAATATAATGCTTATTTGTTAGATAAGTTTCAGGTATTCACAACATGTGGAGTACAAGACAAGCGTTAAAATCGGCTCGCCCTATGGTCTAAGATGGGCTGGGCATGTAGCAAGACTTCAGGACAATAGATGGACAAATCATTTAACAGAATGGCAATCAAGGATGGGCAAGAGAAGAAGAGGAAGGCAGAAGAGAAGATGGAGAGATGACCTTACATCATACATGGGAACGGCCCCTTGGACTAGGATAGCTAGAGACAGAAGAGAATGGAAATGATATGAGGAGGGCTTTGTCCAACGTCTGGATGAACTATAGCCTGATAGATAGATAGATAGATAGTTGATATTTGGTATGTTAATGTAGGGTACTGTATTTCCAAGCCGGTGTCACGGGTCGAAATATGGTCGCACACTACAGTTCTGAAGAAGCGCTCAAAATTGACTACAGTAACATCAAACCCTATGACCCTAATTCACAAAGGAGGTCTGTAGCCAAACCTAGGTTAATGTGCCTTGTTTTTGACGCGTATCAGACCAAGGTTTGTTTGAACCTTGGTCTGAAACGCATAAAAATGCATCATATGACGCACATAAACCTAGGTTTGTCGACAAACCTCCATTGTGAATTTGAGCCTATCAGTTCGAGCAAGAGCTCAACGAGGCGTCTGAGGCTGAAGCAGAAGCAGACTGGTAGATCTAGACCTTATGTAAATTGTCACCTGACTGAGACTGATAAAATATGGACCAGATCTAACGTTAGTCTAGACTAAACCACTCGTACTCCAGTTCACGTACAGTGAAATTGAAAGTGCATATCGGAGCAGTGGTGGATCCAGGGGAGGGCCCGGGCCCCCTCGCCTGGTGAAAAAATACAGTTAAAAACACGTTAATTTTACCTTTTTTTTTAGATGGGGCCCCCTCCCCTGGCGCTCAAGGGGGGGGGGGGGGGGTGCGATTTTTCAAATTTTCGAGGGCCACAAACAAATTAGGGCTCCTTACCCCCCCCCCCCCCCCTCCCCCCCACTTATTCACCAGCTGGCTATTTCGCCGCTCAATATTCTCTCACGAATTGGGCCCCCTCCCCTGCCGCCGGCTTGATCAGCCCCTGCGGAGTGACAACGAGCGGTCTAAACTGAAACTATCGGGTCCTAACAGTTCGTATTCTAAGTGGAAAATTATCCTCAATTTTTTCCTTTTCTCAGCTGCGGTCCTCACAGTCTTCTCCTTTTCTGCATGATTTGATAGTATTCGACTATCGGCAGATTCCAGCCATAGAATTGAAAAAACAAACTAAGCCACAAGCGTAAAGCACGAATGCCAAAAAATGATGATAAAAATGAACACTGTGGACTCGTTTGAAAGTTTGTGTTCTAAAAAAAACTGACGCCAGGCTGACAAGAAGACGCACGCAAAATAATGAAAGGACTATGAGTCTCTGCAAAAAGCGTCTGCTTGCATCTTCTTGGTGAAAAGGAGGGTGATTTAGGCATTGAAATGTCTTTAAAAAGGCAAACTATGATATTAATTGGGAAAAAAAGAGACATTTATCTGAAAAATAATATACACTTTAATAATCTCAGAACGTTGCTGGCCATTTCGTCATTCCTAATTATGAATTACAATGAGATTCCTTAGTTGTAGGACAAAGACATTCCTGCAATGACATCATATGCGTCAGCAAGCCACGTGACCGTATTTACCTATTTTCGAGGGAAGGAGCTTAACAAGCGTGAGATCTTTGAAAAATGGATGGTTATTATCCTTTTTTGGTCAGTATAGAGCTTTTCTGAAAAATCTTAGGCTGCAATATTAATAAGTAGAGGTGTATTCAAGTTTAGAAAGGCTAAGTTAGTTGGGTTAGAGGGGCCCTTAAAGGTTTTTTTTAAATGTCAATGAGAGTAAATCATATTTCTATGACTTACGCCAAAGTCAAAGATTGCCTAAGTCAATGCATTTGGTAGAAATTTGAGGGAAAGGGTTTCCTTTGAAACAGAATGTATACTCATGTGCCGTTCATCATTACTCGATCAATCTTGTGGAATGCTTTTATAATTTAGTCAGATATGGAATTAGGCTATTATTAAATTATCCATGTGTTCTTGCATACCGGTATGTTTCTACCCAGAACACATTGAGATGATTTTGCGTTTATTTTTGATAGACATTTCCTTTGATAGATTTTATATTCATCTGTATACATTAAACAAATTGTGAGCTTCTATTAAATTCAGTGATTCACAATATATATGATGTGTGACTCTGTAAAGAATCTTTGTCTTTCATATGATAAAATGTAGAATTTGTGTAATTTTACATTTCTGGAACAGATCTTTTGGGCCCTTGGTACCATCTTTGAGGTGTGCTTAGCTCTTATAGTCATGCCCACTCTAGGATGGAACTATCTTCTTTTATTCTCATCTATTCCTATGCTCATCTTTATCATATTATGCAAGGTAAGTTCATTCTCACATTCTTATTCTGTTCATGTGTATTGCTATTGAGACTGTAAATATAGGTAACAACCAAATTGTTTGTACCCTTATACCAACATGCCTGATAAAAACCCAATTTAAATCGGTTTCCTGATTTTTTAAAATTTTTTTTTTTCTTCGTGATTTTTTTTTTTTTTTTTTAATCCAGATTTTTTTTTTTTTTTACCAAATATTTTTTCTTCCCTATTTTATCCTGATTTTCTTGATTTCCCCCATATTTTCTCTATTCTTCCCTATTTTGCCCTATTTTTCCCCAAATTTTCTTACTCGAAAGGGGGGAATGTTATTAGATGCGATTTTTTTCCCCGCGAATCCTCTTCTTTTTTTTGTACTCAAGGGGGGCGTGGTTGAGGGGAAAACAAAAAACCTTTTTTTTTTTAGTGCCCACTATCACCCCTGTACCAAGTTTTGTAATTTTTTAAGTGTATGAAAAATTGATATATCCCAATTTATGTTTCTTGAGAATGTGACGTATAAAAGCTTACATCTAAAAGTATTCAACAAAGGCCCTAATTCAACCAGTTCACCTTTCATTCTTGACTTACAAAAAAAGAAACCACATCAAAATTACAAGGGGTATGAATAATTAAGGTGTTAACTGTACATGTACTTTACAGCGGGTTATGAAATATTGATTCCCTCTAGATGTATGGGAGATCTACTTTTTAAAGTTTTTTTAATATTCAAAATGCCATCTGCTGCTCTGTATCAATGAGAGGGAGGGAGAGAAGAAGAGAGACCCAGATGTCTGTTTATTGCATGTTGTTAAAGGTAAAGGCCAGTTTTTTGGAAACGCCCCCCTCTCAAAAAAATGAAATGGGAGCTCTTATTACCAATCATGTGAAAGAATATGTTTTGACTGATATGTGATGATACAAATTTTGCTGAGAAACCACCTACTAATTGAAATATTTGGTAAATTATTATATCTATTTGGACCTGATAGATATCGCGCACGTGTCGCATAGTCCCATATACATCTTTCTGTGTACAGTGCTTGTAACTTTACCAAGACTGGGCCAAATTTCTTATCATTTTGATAATTCCATAACCTTGCAGTACACACCAATACTTATATGCTAGATGATCAACCTTTTCTGATCGATTCCACAACGTTTCTTTCACAATGCAATCACATGACCATAAGTGGTCTTTATCTTTAAGGTTTTTGTTTGAAAGCTTTATTGATGTGTTTTGTTTTACATTGGAAAATACACAAGTAATGTTGCAATGTTTGGCTTACAGATCACTTAAAAGATTATTTTTGTTTTGTCTGTAATTTGATGTACAACAAACCATTCTTACATAGAATTTTAGATTTAATGTCTCCACGTTTAATGAACAGTTTCCTCCTGTATAATGTTGGTGCAAACTGATATCTATTCCTCTATATACTTGATGTAAATCAAGTTTTTGAGCTTGATATCATTGAAATAATTTTTTTTCAGTGGTTACCAGAGAGTGCTAGATACCAGGTCGCATGTGGAAATCAACAAAAGGCACATGAAATCCTCAAGACTATTGCTCTAGCAAACAACAAACCCATGCCACTTGGGAAACTACGATGTGGAGATGTGCAGGTCAGTGGTGTTATCTTTTCATTCAGACGAGTTGTGGATACACGTAAGTCTCATGACAGTAAACCACATGGTACATGGTTTCAATACCTGCTGCAGGGATACTAACACCTTTTGGCAATACATTAATCTTCATTTTGTTCACTTGACCCAGGTGTAGGAAGTGGGTACCTGGTAGGATTTATTCCTTAAATGCACTTACTGCTACGGTTGCCAGAGCTGAAGCCAGCATAAAAATATCCAAACTCCTTTAGAAGTGCATCAAACGTTATATCATAATGTGATATGCCCTCTATTCAAGAATGGATTATTGTTATTCATTTTCAAGTTAATCCACTTCACAAAATATTTGTATAAAGTCACCGTAAAAACTGAATGCAATTTCCATTATAAACACCTCAAAATAAGTTTGGAAAATCAAGTATGATCAATTATATCTCTCTTGTCCTGGCATAATCATCACTACGTGTAGTACAAATAAATTGAAGCTCATCTGGCAACTATTTTCTATTTGACCAATGGCGGCTTCAGGGGGCACCCTTCTTGACAGCCAATCAAGGGATTAGCATAATAATCACATTCTCTGGACCTGTAAACCCCATAACCATAGAAATCTTGTTATTTCATTTGACCATGAATTCCAATGACCGCCGGGGCCCCCTATCGAATCAATAAAATAACATTAGAAGTAGATTATCTATAACTCTAAAACCCATGATTGACTAAATGTCATTATTCTAGCCCTTTTAGTTTGAAAAAACAACCTTAAATACTGTTTTGCGTGCGCATTAAAGATAAATCCACACATGCCTAGCTTTGCGAAAAATCTAATAAACTATGCTTATGGTTAACACTTTGGAGACGACGGGCTTCTACAGAAGCCGAGCGAGTTGTTAAGTCTGTGACGACAGGCTTCTACAGAAGCCGAGATATATCCCTAATATGTTGACAAAGTTTTCCAGCTTATTATTAGCTATTATGTGCTTAAGTTCTTTGAATTATTATTGAGATATATTCATTCATCTCATCTATTAAAACAAAATATATAGTTACGTAGAAAAAAATTGAGAAAAAGTGATATCATTTCAACTTTACTCTAAGTTAGTGTTCGGATCGGAAAAAAGGCCCGAAATACCCGTACAGCTCGAGACGGATGTGTACGCGCGCGTCCGTTCTATATTATTGCCAGGATTCTTGCTTGACGCTACTTCCAAGTTCCGTATGCACCCTTCCACATTTCAGATATTCGTATTACGGGTCGTATTATCAGTTCGATTTCGACCCTGATTACTTATTTATATTTATCTACCCTAACGTTGTGGCATTTTTTTTCATCATACTAATCTAAGCCTTATCGATGTAGGGTATTTAGATGACAATACGCTGTTCATTTTATAAACTTGACCAATTTAGCGAATCATTCATGGACCTCTTTTATGAAAGGCTTAGCCCCCACCCTAAGAGGAACAAAAGATTGTAAAGAAGTAACTACTCTTGAAGTTTGCCGTTTTGAAAGAAGAGGATGTAAGCCTAAACGTAGGTCAATAGAGTGGTGAAGTGTGACGTCATCAAAAATATATTTTTAGAATTTCTCAATTTTTTCTTCATATTCCGAAAGAACATCAAAAATAATGACCAAATGTCGAAAACCAATTGAATATGTTAAGTATTGGCTGAGATATGACCATCTGAATGAATATATGTCCTATGGGAGCTCAGTGTTATATGCTCTGGCTCCTAACCATTAGGAGCCAGAGCATATAACACTGAGTTCCTATGGGGAGTATATTTATTCAGATGGTCATATCTCAGCCAATATTTAACATATTCAATTGGTTTTCGACATTTGGACATTATTTTTGATGTTCTTTCGGAAAATGAAGAAAAAATTGAGAAATTCTAAAAATTGATTTTTATGACGTCACAGCTTCGGTACTCTATAGGTCAATATACATGACAATACAAACAACCACTCCAACTTATATACCTTTACAAGGGCATGTAACCATTTTAGAGCAGGTTTGAGTAAAATATCTTGATCAACCTAATGCCGGTCTTGGTTTGAGCGGGCATATGAAATGTTCAAATGGTATGTTCTGAAAAACGACCCCTTACTCTTCCTCTCTCTCCCTACGGAATATCACTCTTGTCTTGAGCAACTCCAGCGGTATAGCCATGAATATTAGACTTTTCCTGGGCAAAGAGGCTACCATTGTTGAAGAAAAAAATGCAAGGCAACATAAAAACAAGTTTTCTGGCAATGAAGAAAAGCGAGTGCAAGATAAAGAAAATATTTGTTATTATCATTACTATTTTATTACAATATTGTAAGCATCATCATCATCATTTCATGTACCAGTTTACATGTACATGCCATCTACAGAACTAATCATGAAACGAGGATTATCAAAGTTTTATTGACACAATATGTTGAACGAGAACACAGATGGAGACGAAGACAAATAAATTGAATTCTCACGTTGTTTGCACCTCTTTCTTTATTGTTTCATAACATGTAATGGATTACTATATTTTCAATATCATTTATTTTCGAATAAATGAAGTAATGAATTATGATTTTGTTGTAATCTCTGTCGTTGATTTAGCTCTTTCCATTACAAACAAAACAAATCAAATATGCGTACAAAAATTCAATAATATTGTATTGATACAGCAACCTCATATCAAAATAGGTTTCTAAGAGATGTATAGATAGAGAAAAAAAAAAAAAAATTAAGTGGGAGGCAAAAACTAAAACAAAATGAATATTTCAAATTATGAGAAACAAAGTCGAAAGCATTCAAAGTAAATATTATTTTTGTTTTCGTGAATAAAACAATGTTCATCTCAAAATCCATTTCCCAAATAGTCCTATAATTGATTTACACATTAAAAAAAAAGGGCATTTAGTGTAGATCATGGCATAATGTTGGTCAGAATATAGTTACAAAATGTGTCAAAAACCCATGTAAAACGAAGGCTTAGGCCTATTATTTATGGCTCTGTTGATAATCAGCCGAGCTTTAGCAGACGACAATCATTGACAAAGGGGAAATGAATGGAGGTATCGACCGATCTGCGCGTGCAGGGGTGCTTACGCAATTTGTATTGTGAGTGTATTGACAAGGAAAGACGTGAAGCTTCAGCAAAATAAGACGGCAATTCCCCTCAAAAATAACAGACTTTATTTTTCGTAATGATAAACAAAACTTACATTTTTAGAAAGGAAAAAGTCAGATCTTTCATTTTTACATTTACTAAAAATCACGAAAATGACTGAATGAGGCGCAATAAGCAATGAAAGTAGAAAGCACCGACAAATTTTCCATTACTGGCGATGTAACCAAAATCGCTCCGTCACAGGGGAAACAATCGCTGTGCTCGGGCTCGCACTCAAAGGGTTAAGAATATTCGGATAGATTATGAGTTGTAGATACGATTTCATGTCTCATATGACCATACTTTTTATTGAGACGCCTTTCAAAGTCAGAAATGCAGATTTCAATTGATTGCATTATATTTGACTATGTTTTTTATATATCTTTTGATGCTCATCGGACTGTATCAACGTTATCCAATGCCAATTTCCCCCCAGAATTGTAGTGTGTTGTAGCTGAGAGTATACTCAAGAAGAGATAGACATTTACTTTTAAATTGGATGACAAAAACAGAGTGAAAGTCAAAATCTGCTATGTGACTAGAACATGCACAACCTGTAAATGGTCAATTTATCATTAAAAACATATTCACAATAAAAATATTTCTTTTTATTTATGCCAGTTTCCTGATACATTAGTCTCATACCCAGACCTCATGTGGTTTATGAGTTATTGCATTCTAAATTTTGAGTACGAAATAAAAAAAATTGTCTTCATACTACTAACGCGCCATGATAAAGGGTTACCTAGACTCCCATTGTTTGTTCAGATATTAATGTTCAGAAGTTAGTGTAAACGGATTCAACTCACAGGTACTGCAATATATGAGATTGTCCCTTTCTGTGATGCTAGTATCCTTCTCAGATGTTTATTGTTATCAAAATATTGAACATGGAATTTTGTGTACAAAATCTACAGGGATATTCCATCTTTCAAATCTGAAGGTGAAATACAGCTCTATTTTCTGTGAGCGATTGTCTCTCGTACGTCAGTCATTTCTTGTCGGCAGTGAGGAATTACAGTCTAGTTTCATTAGTGCTCTATTCTCTCATTCAAACAAATCTGGGCACCCAAGCATACATGTAGGTACTAGTATTTCTCCATTATTTAGATTGGATATCTGTTGAAATTTCATGTGATAATATGACTTATTTTCTTCTTTTTTTACTCATGTTGATAGAAACGTGGATCATACAAAGATCTGTTCAGAACTAGAGAGTTAGGCATCACAACAGGACTTTTACTCTTCATTTGGTAAGAATTTTTAAAGAAATAGATATGTTTCATCCGAATTAGGCTTTAAGCTGCCATGGACTTTTGGCCTTTGAATTGCCATTAGGTCCACATGGTCTAATAATCATTTCGTCTAATGTCCATTTAGGCATATGGTCATGTGGTCTACTTTCCATATCGTCTAATCTTCAATTAGTGTACTGCCCATTTGGTCTATTGTTCATTCATTCTAATAACCAGTTTGTCTAATGCCCATTTCATCTACCATCTATAAGGTCTAATAATAAGATGATGATTATTATTTTTTATGATTAAGTGAACTTAGCAAATGATTTGAAAAATACTATTCATGGTCTGTAAGATAATATTTTCCTTCAATTATAAACTGAATGTACAACTGCACATTACTTCATATATCTGTGTTTGAAAATATCAGATAAAACCAGTATCAAATGTTATCCTAAAAAAACACTTCATATATCAGAATTGTCATATTCTCTCATTTGTTGTTCATTTCTTTGACAGGTTTGCCAATGCATTCTCATATTATGGTCTGGTTTTACTCAGTACTGAACTCTTTGCATATGGAGATTCTTGCTCAGGTAATATTCAAACTTTTGCTGTGATAAAAACGATTCTTGAATTAGAATTATTGAGATTTGTCCACTCTTTCCCTATTAATGCATTCACTATCTGTAATTCATTGATACATATATAGTGTTTTGGATTTAAAAAGGATGAAAAAGTGCCTAAATACAAGCCATGATTAATTTTTGATGGATTTTCTCAAAAAATTCACACATACAATTCTATCAAAGGGCCTCTTGGAAGGCGACAACTTAGATTTACTGTTCTGTATAAATATTATAAATAAACTAAAGTTATCCACTCTTATTCATAGAAATTGCACAAATATAAGCTTCAGGCATTTGAGAACTTTTTTATGGTACATGTAATTTCATTTGCAATAGAATTCTTTACTTGTTTTCTATCTTGTTTTCTATCTTGTTTTCTACCTTATTTCTTTCATGTCACAGGTGGTAATGAGAAGACAGCGGAAGGTGGTATGGCATGTTTTGATGAATGCAAGACACTCTCTACAGCTGATTATGTTTCTCTTCTTTGGACTACACTAGCTGAATTACCAGGTGAGTAAAAATGTATATACATATCTGATGTATGGTCGTAAAGAAAATCATGTTAGTGAATAGGCTATCTATGGGAAGCTGTTTTATTTCGGGATAAGCCAGTTTTCAGGGTTTTGCCTGAATTCAGGACCTGTCATCTCTCTGTTGCATGCTTTATTGGCCGTTATAGAGTATAGATCTTATGGGGTTCCAACATGTTGTGGTCTCAGTTTAGGATTAATTAAAAAATTACAAAATTAAGTTTAGAGTTCTGTTTAACCCTATTTAGCCCGGGGGGGGGGGGGCTTTAGAAGCCCCCCCCCCTCGACATTTTTCGCGATAATTTTTTAACGCAAGAAAATCTTGCACTGAAATTTTGTGACTTTTTTTCTTTTGAGTCTTGCGCATCTTTTGAAAGAAATTTTTTGAAAATCGGACCTACCACTACAAAGTCACGTGTCCTTTTGTCTTTGCATGTCAGCCCGAAAATCGCTCATTTTTGTGATTTGTGTACAAAACATATGGAAATCTCATTTTTCAAATAAAGAGATAAAACATTGGTTATTTGGTCTTATTTATAGTTTAGGTGTTTATTTTGGGGTCAAAATAGTTTAATTATAGGTGGAAATGAATTAAAACAAGAAAAACAATAAAATACATAAGTAAAAAAAAAAGAAAAACATAAGAAATTATCAAAACAATAGATAACATAAGGAAAAACCCTGGTTTTTCAATTTTTTGTGTTGTATTATTATTCCAAACGTTCTAACAAATATATGTAGTGAGAAAGAATGCTTAAATTTGAATAATGTCTGTTTTATGTGCAAAAATGTGAATTTTATGACCTTATTTGCATAAATTACCATAAATATGCAAATGAGTGAATTTTTCAAAAAATTGAAATTACCATAGCATTCTATACACTTCACTTGACATGTATGCAAATTTTTGCGGCGATCGGGCGTTTCACGGCCAAGATCATAGGGGGGGGGCCTTAGAAGCCCCCCCCCCCCCCCCCCCCCGGGCTATGCAATTTCAAAATAGCCCGGGCTAAATAGGGTTAATAGTATTTATAAGGAAATGGAATAAATTTATAAATGTATGAAAATTCTTAAGAATGAAATTTGTTAATTGCAAATATTTTGCTATATGTCTATGAAAATCAAATATATCTGACAAAGAAAATTGAGATATTAGAAATTAAATTGCATTACAAGAGAAACTGGCACAAAAAGACTTTGAACTTTATCATCTGATAGTAAATTAATTATTATTGAGGAGCAATATGCAAAATGTAAACAAATTGCATTCACAGAAAATGACAACATATATATGCATACATATAGTTCTGAAACACAAATTTCTCATACAGGGGTTCATATTTTCGAAAAATGAAACATGGTTCATAGTTTTGAAAGTTTGTTAATAGTTTTGAGGCCGCCATCCTTGTCAAGCTTTGCTTATGATTGCGGTCTCCTGCACTTTTCCAACAGAATAGATCGGATAATTTATACGACATATAATATGTAAAAAAACATTTTGACATGAAGAAATTATTGTTTGTATAATTATGTTGTATTATACCTTACATTTATATGTTCTTTGTTATTCAGTCATATTATATTTGGAAAAATGCAGAAATAAAATAAAATCAAAGCTTATAAAACAAAGAATCATGATCAATCATGAAATAGAATTTGGAAAAATTTGACTTCTGTCTCATTTTGACGTGATGTAAGTGATGAATTTCTATCTTTGTCATTCTTTCATATTCTTCTCTATACTCTAACCTTCTCTTATGTTTTTGTCTCTCGTCTTTGAATTTCAGGGCTTGTGATTACCTTCTTACTCATTGAGTCACTTGGACGGAAGAAGACAATGGCTATTGAATTCCTATGCTTTTCTCTCTTCACATTCCTCATATTCATGTGTACATCAAGGTAAGACATGTACATATTTTCTTGTTTAATAATGATAGTGATAATAATATTGGATACTTTTTTATCACACATATCCACCACCCATGGGGCTCAAAGTGCTCCAATATTACCTTGGTTCTGCTAAGCCACCAAGGTTTTCCTTTCTATAGGTAGACATTTAACTCCTGGGTGGTGAGTAGATTAATACCTTGCCAAAGGACTGTGATTCACAGTCCGTCAATGTATCCACTTGACCATGACACCAAATCTAGAGCATGCCACTGTTAGAAGGATTTTATTGAGCTAAGGGACTTAAAAAATATGGAAGCAAAAGAATGATTATCAGGTGCCATTATGATAATTATAACATTTTTGTGAGCAATTTTGAAAGTACCATTATCATCATTGCTTATTATTCCACATATGTTTCTGTTCAATGGTTGCAATAAGCCAGTTCCTAAATACTATTTGCGCATGCATGGGCAGATAATGGTCACTTGTTCCCAAATTGTCAATCCCATCGAGACGAATACTGGTGTCCTGCTCAATAAAGTTATGAAATCAGTATTCATTTATGCACCCACAGTACATTTATCTGATACACAGGTGGAAGTATTCTTCTCAAGAGGCGCACAAAAAAGTATTCATGAAGCACCTCCATCACTTCTGCAGTGATTATTCTAAAATGCACAAGTGGGACGTATCCATCGTGTAAAAGATCTGTGGATATTTTGGGGTCATGCGTTCCAAAGCTATGTATGAACTGGCTTATTAATGAAGGCAAATTGCATAAATAACTTGGTGCTGTTCTGGGGTGAAGGTTTCGCATAAATGAAATAGATTTTTCAACCGCTATATTTTAGTATTTTTAAATAAATGAGTTACAATTGTTACCATATTATATATTTTTCACCAAATGTAACTTTTTCCTTCTCGGCTATGATTTTACTTCATTGAAAAGTAAAGGTTTTGTTATCAAATTAAAAAGTCTTTCCAATTAAAGTTTGGTGCATGATACATGTACAACTCCAACTGGTACATCACATTTTCGAGAAAATGGCTCTGCCCATGTCATTTTAAAAGGCATTACATCGTGCCAAGAAATCTTCATTTATATATCTCTTGTACAGGTTCGTAAGATTTATTGTACATCAAAAGGCAGGAATTCATCTTGTTTTATAAAGTATCTACACTTATTCTTTGGGGTTAGTTTCCCTTTAAAGTTAGAGAATTCCACTTAGTGCATTTTAGCATCATCACTGCCAAAGTGATGGAGGTGCTTCATGATCAGCTTTTGTTTGCCCTCTTTACTTCCACCGGTCTATCATAGACGTATCGTTGGTGCATAAATGAATAATGATTACATAACTTTCATGAACATGTACCTAGCAGTTGTCTTGATAGGTTTTACAGTTTTATACAAATGACTTTTGTCTGTCCATGCACAGATAGTATCTCTGAAGTGACTTTCACCCCCTCATAATCTCATCAGTCCATTCTGTTAATCCTATGTATTGTACCACTTTTCAGAACTGTATTGACACTGTTCCTCTTTGCTGCAAGAGCGTTCATCTCAGGGGGGTTCCAAGCAGCCTATGTATATACCCCAGAGGTAAGAAGATTACCTTATAACCAGCCTACCTACCCCCCCCCCCACCCCCCGCCTCCTCCTCCCAAAATAAAACCTTGCTCCTTTTTGTTCCACAGTTTTGTTTGTGACATTTGAAGGCATAATAGTAACCTTTCTGAATGATTCGTTTGTAATGTGCTTATTCCATATAGATATCTTGCTTGCAGCAGACAACAAATATGTAGATCAACATGGATATGCAAAATATGAATGATAAGTCTTTTTATTGCAAAGGTTGCACTTATTCACTATAGTAATAAAATGATACTTTATCCACATAGAAGATCATGATACGATAAGTCATATTTATTAGCATTAAATTATATTAGATAGCTCTTACAGGTACAAAGTTGTGATTTGTCCAAGCCTCGTCACATGATATCTAGTGCGAGGATTTAAATTAACATATTTCACTTCCTGGTCATTTTTTGGGGGGCCGGACTCCTTAGGCAGCAAGCCTAGTCCCATGTTCAAAAACCCACGCGGGGAAGGACCTTTATTTTACTGTGAGGTGCAGTTGAAGGCGCCTTGGCACAAATAATAGTAACAATGTTTGTTTTAAAACCAAAAATAACAGACAAATTTTCCTCCAAAGTCCAAACAGAAATGCGGCCATACAGGTAGTGTTGATCTAATTTCAGAGTGATGTGTCAACACACCTTGTATGACTGAGCCTGGGAGACATTGCACAGTTCAGGTGGATAAGACGCACCCCCGACTTTCGATATTTTTTTTCGGCGGAAAAAAGGTGCGTCTTATACACTGAGATTTACGGTATTTGTGCATCATACAGTATCCAAGCGACCCAACACCCATTCGAGCATGCGCATTGTTTTCTTTGTTTAAGCCATGTGCATTTAATGCGAAAGGCTGGACTGCTTGAGAGTAGACAAGGCATGAGATTACAATTATCCTTGGTTTTAAATAAAGTGAGTTTATGTATATTTACATTCCTTATTATCTACAGCTCAATGGATTTTGATATGCAGTAAACCGTTAATATATATTAGAAGCCCCAATTATCATCATTGCCGGTATGTTACCATTATTACAGGTTTACCCAACTACCACTAGAGCTGTAGGTCTTGGTTGTTGTAGTGCTGCTGCTAGAATAGGTGCTATCATCACGCCATTTGTTGCACAGGTAATGTTGTCACCTCATACTTAATATAGCCGTTCTTTTTACACTGCCACAGGCAGTTTTTGAACTGCTGCCCAATTGTTGATTTTGTGGTGATTATTCTTGCCCATAGAAATGTTCGTCTTTCATTTTGAAATTCAAACTGGGTTTGTCATTCATGAAGTTTAATATCGCTGAACAGAATTGTATCATAATTAACAATAAAAGAAGAGATATGATGATAGAAAGTAAACTCAGGAAATGTTATCTTGATATTTGTTTCAAAACTTGTTGAGCACTGTAATGGTAGAATGCCTAGCATTCTAAAAGGGGATAAATAGTATTGATAAAGCAGATTTTTCCCCATAGAGAATATATCCAGCTTTTTTCAAACCAGCCAGATTTTTGTTTTTGAAAAGTGCTTCAAATAAGTAAAATGCACCAAAACCCATATTATGCAGTTTGGAGAGTTGTAGCAAGTTGTATTACCCAGCAATTAGATAGAATTCAGAAATTTTCTACAAGTCTACTGATGACAACTGAAAGCTTGAAAACAAAATAATCACCTACATGTGCCAATTTTGTGTTTAAATATGAACCATGCATACAAATCGTTTTTTCTAGAGTATACATTCTTGGTGGACACCAGCTTGAGATATGTGTACCGGTATTTGAAGTTTAGTTATCATTGGGCTTAGTTTTGTGGTGTCTTCCTTTGATACAAGTTTTAGTCCATAACATTTAGTTTCACATAATTTTAATGTTAGATAGTAGCTGTGAGTGCCACAAGAGATGTTTATATTGTCTGTTCAGTGCCAGAAGGTCGTTAACTCTGTGTTAAAGTTTATGGGTTAATTACCTTCTGCCTTCAAACAGATGATATGCTTGTGCATATACAGAGCAGCTTTACAAATAAATCAGCATGCTTTTCAAGAGTTCCGTCATTATTTTTATGATGTAATTTGTAAAGGTACTTCTTCCAGTCTCCAAGAACTTGACAGTAGGGGTCTATGGAACTGTGTGTATTTTTGGAGGAATAGCATGTCTCCTGCTTCCGATAGAGACCAAAGGCAGAGCCATGCAGGTAAGTACG
>JAVYIG010011820.1:0-57771 GCA_035222895.1 Strongylocentrotus droebachiensis | reverse complement strand
GTTTACTCTTTTTATTTTCACCCTTTATCCTATCAAGTGTTTTCATTCTTTCTTTGTTCCCCCCTCTCTTGCCTTGGTTTTTCTCATCAATATTCTCCACTGCCTGTTACTGGGAACCATAATCTTGAGCACTGTTGTTATATTTACATCTAAATCTAAAGCAAAATCTCCCAACATGTACATTCTGTCCTTGATAGCTTTTAATTTCTGGGTAATTGAGAATACATTTGTAAGGAAATTTTTTTATCAGACATCATAAAAAAAATGCACATTGTACTCTACGCATTGCAACATGCATACTACTCTTTGTGTTAGTACATCCTCACCCCAGTTAAATTTCTCCGTCTTTGTAAATTCTTTCTCTCTCTCTCTTGATCTCTCTCTCTCTCTCTTTCTATTTCATTCAGTGCACTGCATTGACATCTGTGTCTCTCTATAGTGCAGTGTAAATCTCTCTAATCTTCACTGAGCTATGATCTATTTCAAGAATACATTTACATGTACCTTTTACTCTCTCTCTCTCTCTCTCTCTCTCTCTCTCTCTCTTCCTCTCTCTCTCCCCTCTCTCTTTCTCCTTTGCTCTCTCTTAACACCCACTTACATCTACATGTATATAAACGTTATTTCTAAACCCTAAATTAATACATCTATCATTACCTTTAGATCAAGATGGGCTATATTCTGTGAGTGCAGATAGTGCACGCCCTCTAGAATCTGTCGTAATAGTCTGACCACGTCTTTTTCACAGAACCCGTCCTCTTTGTCCGCCACACAGTATTGGTGTAGCTCGCCCCCACTGGCACTGCAAATGAAAGAAAGGAAGAAAGAAACAAAATGAGTGATATTAATAACTTATGGCATACAAATTAATAATAATAATAACTCCGCTTTTATATAGCGCTTAATACATCAATGACGTCTCTAAGCGCTTTACAGGTATATTATTTACCCTGGTCATTGGATTCAATACTTGCATACGACACCAGTCATGACAAATTTAACATCTCAAGTTCGCACAGCTAGTATGTTTCGCCCTCAGCTAGTATTTTTGCCCTCAGCTAGCCCTGATAATGATTTTTAAAAAATTATATACATGTATCTTTTCTTTTTTATCGCACATTATGATTCAAGTACAATTTATGAAACAACATGTGTTCTGCTGAGAGCCAGAAGGGCATTTATTCAACATTCTTTTCCACAGAGTAAACACCCTTCTAGCTCTGAATGAACAAATTATCCAAATGGCCACACCCCAATCCCCCCCCCTCTCTCTCTCTCTCTTCCGAGAAAAAAATATGAAATTCTATTTTATTTTATTTTTTATTGAATCTACCATAAATTACTTAGAAAATATACTTCGACATTCAGGAGACATACACATTGATTGAGGATTTACTCATATAATTTTGTCACTTTATTAAAGGATAGATAATAGACACTAAATATTCTTAGCAACCAAACCGCTTCTTTTTTGCGGAATTTGTGTACATTCACAACAGGACTCATGCTACAGATTGTGACAAGAAAGCCATGTATCTCAGCAATATGACTCAATAAACTTTGTATAGTTCATTGTGTACAGGATTAATGGCACAAAGTCCAAGTATTTCTGGCTTGGTAATCTCAATTTAGCAAGCTGCGAGAGTGTGATTCTCAGCTAAATATAGTTCTGGCCTGTCCCTACCTGGTATATTAACCCACACGCATCGCCAACATCGTGACAATCGTGACAATCATCACAGGACCGGTGAAATAGCCGCAATCAGATAAAAATCTGACATCGCAGCACGTTTGTTTAGTTTCGGCAAGAGCTTATTAAGGTACTGTAGGAGCGATTTCCAAATATTGGACAAACAGATTTAGCAATTTTTATCAGCAATAAAATATAGTTAGACGTATTGGAACATGTTCCACTTTCCTACTCCTATTCATTTAGTGAACTGATTCTGCATTTGAAAATCAAACCTTGTGCAATTCAAATATTTAAATGAAAGAATCTCAAAATCGTAAGATTTCTCTTAACTCCTTTTTCTCCCTTTCTGCCCCCCCCCTCCCAACCTCTCTCCCTTTCTGCCCCCTCTCTATCGATCCCTTTCTGCCCCTTTCCCTTTCTCTTCCCCCTCTCTCTCTAACTCCAAGCTTCTGATATTTGTTTCTGTTTTCATCTGTTTCTCACCTAAGCCTCCATCTACATAACCATGAAACATTCTAAACCTGAATTATTTGTTTTAATTCTCATATTAATATATTACAGTACAACATTGTTTTCAAGGGAAAAAAGCCCACCTCTAGGCCCCTAGACCACAATACAAAACTAAAAATGAAATATTAGAGGCCTCTATATAATCATCTTTCCTCTTCAAATGGCAAGAGAAGGCCGGACGCCAGCCTCTTTGAAGTGAAATCCCGGTAACGAGAAGTGACGTTACCAAAATTCTTCTGCACACCTAGGGTGAGAACTCTTGCTGTGCAACTCTAAATTTCTTCTCTTTCACCCCCTCCAGATTAACTCAGTGGGACTACATTCCAGTCATTTCCATTTCTAAACTCTTCCAAGAGAAAAAGGACTTAGTTCAAATTAAAGATAAACTTTAGTACTGGTAATGCGATTGCATTGTGAAAGAAAAGGTGTGGAAAGGATCAGAAACAGTTGATCATGTAGCATGTAAGTATTGGTGTGCACTGCAAGGTTCTGGAGTCATCAAAATCATATAAATTTGACCGAGTCTTGGTAAAGTAACAAGCACATACACAGAAAGCTATGTATGGGACAACACGCATGGTGTCGGGGTTGGTACTACCTTGATTCCTTGTCTTTCTATGCTCATTACTCAGCCAGTATACATTTCTTCCAAAATTGTTTGGCACATGTCATTTATTTGTAATCTTGAACATTCAGTGTAAGTTTCGTTTGATTCTGTGAGAAATAATTTTCTTTTTTTTACCAGTACTCAACCTTCTCTTTAAACATCACCTTTTATAGAAAACCACTAACGATATCAAATGACCGTAAAGTATCTATCAATCCCATGGTTGCATAGATATATTTATGAAATTTTTGTTTTGCAATCTCAATAATTATATAGGGTCAACTATTGATGACTACTGCCAGTAAAGTGAACAAATTTGTTTATCATAGGCAGGCCTGCAGGACATACTAGAATCAATAAATGAAAACTACTGGTAGGCATTTCCATATACTACTGAAAATAATATTTCCGTAATTTGTGGTTAATTATTAATGCTGTCTCTGTGTTTATAATTCAATTGTTAGGTTTTTCTATTCTCTAAAACAATACACCTTTCTGATAATTTTATTCATTTCTATTTTAATCAAGTCCCTCACACAATACAGGTACATATACATTGTGTGGTTTGAAATACTCAGTAATTGCTAATAACATTTAATATTTAATGCAACATCACATGGCAAATTGCATGCAGGCTGTTTAATTATTAAAGCCATTGAATTTCAAGAAAACAAGATCATCTATACCCACTATTTTAAGAGTGAAAAACAAGTTTGATATCTACTTTGTGCTTCGCTGTTTTGGAAAGTCATGATCCCTGCCAATGAACTCACCTTTATCTTTAAAAATGGAAACTTAGTAGGAATTTTTTTTAACTTTTGCAAATTGTTAAAGACCATTTGTGGCAAGAACCTTCGGTAACAGAAAATACATATGTCACTTTATGATTCAATCTTATTCTCCTTTACTATCTTGACCTAAAAACAAAACCTGCTTAAGTTTTATGCAAGCATTCCTTTCTTATTTGTCAGTATGTTTTGTGAAGACTTTTAAGACCTTCTTTCAGCAGTGCGCTTGCCTAAACTCTAAAGCTTGGTAAAACATCACATCACTTTCTAGTTTTCGAGTATTCTGACAGCATGAAAACACTGATCCATTCATTATCAATATGAATTATGAATTAGGACTGGTATGACCCCACATGGTGGTTTTTGCGTGTGTCATTGTATCAATTTTTCCAGATGGGACTACTCAGCTCATGCACCCAAACAAAGACTAAATCACATGATTATCTCTTCCCATCTCACAAAAACAAGATGGCTCAAACAGATCCAAAGCATGACTCATTAACGAGGGGAAAGGGGGGGGGGGGTTTACTTAGAAAACCCTGTCAGGTGATACTTAATCAGACTATGCAGACAAATAAGGGCAAAATAAAGAGTTATTTTGCCAAAAATCTTGCCACAGCCGGTTGGTAGGGCTTTAGAACACGTCATGACCCAGCAAGGGTTTTCCTGGATCACGTTTGTGGGATTTGTGTGGGCCCATCCCCCGCTTCCTATAGCACATTTCCTGATGAGAATGAGAACTTTTTCCTTTTCAAATGAATATTTCCTGTTTATCGCTACAACCAAAGCTTCATGGGTTGTCTGGTAAAAATAATGGTGACATGCACAATGTATTTTGCAACTTTCATATTGTGACCAATTTCAGAACAAATATCATCCTACACTGTACAAATTCAACACATTTAAGTCAAATCCTTTTTTTAAATATACATACATGTGTTGAATTCTGTTATCAAATCTCAATCAACGACATAAAATGCAGGATAATAACAGCACGCCCCACATTCATTTTCATTTAAACATTTGTAAAGACTCACTACAGGTGAAAACCGGCACTCTCCACGAAGGACTCCTCCCTCCACTATGTACACTAGAGTTCAAACATAGAGTTTTGAAAGTTGAAATTTATTTCAAAGTGGATAAAACCATTCAATACCGGTAACCCCAAAATAAGAATGGGGGGGGGGGGGGGGATCGACTGTAAACTTACATAAATGTGTGTCATTGATTAAAAATATGCTTTGGTAATGCCACTAAAAGCAAATGAAATCATATCGGGCATCAGTAACAGATGTTGAGAAGCGCAGCTGACTCCATTTAATTGAATACCTAAATCGGCTTTGAAGTGGACGTTACAAGGACCGGTGTGATTGCTGACGCATCAGACGTTTTCAAGAACAGGCTCGTTATCACAGGACGTAGTACAAGCCCATAAAACCATCGTTGTTTCCTCATGTTAATCCGATCAAAGTTCCGCCTATTCCAAACACCTGCTGCATCGGTAATCGATCTCGAGAAACTGACCTAATGGACCTAATCGTATTACCCATTAAATCGAATGCCCCATCCACTCAATCAGCTTTTTGCATGTACATGTAGGCCCAAGTGTACACCTGTTCGATAAGTGTTCTTTAATTTAACAGTGAATTAAAAACAATGAAATTTAGCGTTTGTCTTCAAAATGTAAAAGGTTAATACATGTGTACATGTGTCTCCAAATAGCCCCAAATGTTGCAGCTTTCAAAACAAAACAAAATTATTGATGTACTACCAACAGGGCCAGATGACCTGGTTCCAATTTAATGGCATTTGCAAAAATGAACAGGGCCAAAATTCTGTGCAAACCCTATTGGTCATAAGAGCTCTTTGAAGGATAAAAACAATGGAGTAACAAAATTATTTTCATTTTTTTAATGTAAATACTGGTACATTTCCCATTTTCTAATTCCTACATGTGTATGTAGTTATGTACAGTATATGAGAACAAGAAAACAGTAGAGAACTCAACGACACATGCACGTGTATGCTGCGTGCTACTCCCCACCTCAAGTACGTTGGTCATTATTTTCTATGTCTCAGGTTATTGATCTGTGTGTGTTTCATCGTATACCTGCAAACTCTTTCATATTCAAAGAATCCACATTCTCAAAGTTTATTAGGATATCCTTGTATTAATTGTTTCTACGAAGTAAGCTTGAACAAATGTGGAAAATACAGGTGTATACTAACATGTCTTCTTCCTCAAATGTTCTTAATGTTAGATACAGGTACATGTACATATCTTTCATGGTACATGTACATGAACATGTATAGTTCAGTAGGTGAGCAGGAAATTGGCTTCAATTACAGTACCACTTTGGATTCTCAAGATTCTGTTTTTATGGTACATGTACGTCACATTTACGATACCTTTATTTAAATTTCATCATCTAAATTTCCTTTAAATAACAGAATCAGTATTAGAGAGGATATTATTATCAAATGAATCATTGATACATGTACTTCAGCTCATAAAGCAAAGGTTACTGTATTCCAAAAGCTTATCACAACTTTAGGGACTTGATGCACTTGACTATAAAAAGAATGTAACCTCTTTAAGGAAGGAAGGTACTGTATGAGCTGAATTCCTAAGCCAAATTATGAATTAAAAACCCCCTTTTCTTCCCCTCTTTCAATATTATTTTGTTTCTCCTTCCATCATGAAACAAGTATTTTTCCTGCCTGTCATTTATGAAAGGAAATGAGGGTAAGGGTCAAGTCTGGGCAGAGACGAGAATCTGCGTGATCGCGAGATTTAACGTAACGTGAGCTGCTGCAGTAGGCTCAGAGAGTTCAATCCACAAGAATGTGACAAGTCTAGCTGAACCTCCAAAATAGACCAGTCTTGCTGTTTAACTCGCTGCATGCCAGCCTCATCGTTCCCCCTGCCGCACATACACTGTAACCATGAAACACCTCTCATTGGGCGTTAAAGGGTTAAAGTGTAGCTGCGGTTGCAAGGCTTTTTTAAGACTTTATCTGACTTTGCCAGTGCAGATATTAAAGTGAGACAACTATCGGTATCAACAGTGTAGGCTAAATCTAGGCCTAAAAAGTGAGGTATCAGAATCATTAAGGTCTGAATTGCTTGAGTTATTACATGGCACAATTCCAGCGCTATCTTAGGCAACGATACCGCACTTGAACTTTAACAAATTGGAAACCAATATTGTTTCCTAAAAAGAGAGAGAGATTGAGATAGCATATGGTACTACAAAACTATAGTGTAACCGATTTGAAACTTATCTTGTGAATCATGAGTGTTGAAGTTCTTTGAGCACCCTTTGAAACAGTAGTATGATTCAGTTCTTTTTGAGACATATTTGTAATTTCACCAAGTTCAAAAGTTTCCCTTTTCACTTGGAGGAGTTGAATTAATTTCCTGACTGATTGATTGTTTTGATTTCATTTAAAGGTAACATGAGCAAGTTAAACATGTACATGCTTGTAGATGAGTTAGCAGAGGATCTACAGGTGTGCGTCCTAACCGAGGGACTTGGTAATTGAGAATCACTGCTTCACCGAAGGGCACTATATAGGGCATCAACGTGGTTTGAATCTGGAAGCTCCTACAGTAGATAGACAACCCTGCTCAACTACTGAGCCACCATGCCTCCCCTTAGGCATATTATACATGTTTGACTTGACAAACAGGCAAAGAAACTTACTATTCTAGAACGAGAATGACTTCTGTCGCTGTCTCGTAGACCTCATGGAGCCCGATTAGACGCTGGTTCAAGACCGAGTTCTCCAGGATGCGGATCTCTTTGAGGATATCTTCCCGGCAGTCTCGTCCCATCTTGCGCTTTCTCACGAACTTGGCTGCGAAGTGCCGGTTGCTCTCCTTGTGCTTGCACTTGCGGACAACTGCAAAGCGTCCTCTGTGGATGAAAAGAAATGATTCATGATTTAATTGCTATAGCTTCATAAGGATTTCAGTAAGATCACATACGTGTACATCTCAATTTATTTATTTTTAATTCACAATTGTACCGTAATCAACCTGTTTCATCTACAAAAGTAGCAATATAATTTAATATATCTCCATTTTAAAAAAGACATGATTTTTATTTTTATTTCCCTTTTAGAAAATGTACCACCATTAAAGGTAAAGACCAGTAATGGTCATGCGATTGCATTGTGAAAGAAACGTTGTGGAATCGATCAGAAAAGGTCGATCATCTAGCATATAGCATCTGCAAGGTTCTGAAATCATCAAAATGATAAGAAATTTGGCTCATTCTTCGTAAAGTTACAAGCACTATACACAGAAAGATGTATATGGGACTACCCTATCTCTCTCACCAGACCATGAGAGAAATAAATTTACCAAATATATGAATTAGTAGGCGGTTTCCCGGCAAATTTTTTATCATCATGTATTAGTCAAAACATATTCTTTCACATGATTGGTAATGAGAGCTTCCATTTCATTTTTTGAAATTGGGGCGTTGCCAATACTGGTCTTTACCTTTAAATGTGCTTCGGTAATTGTATTTCACACTTGATGTCTGTATTAAAATGCCCCTTTAACACCCATTTTCCCTCATATTCCACTGACCTAGATAGTAGATACTTTATTATCAAAGTGATATTATTATCATCGTATTATAATTGGCATAGTGGTCCTGGTTAATCCATGCATAGAAAGGGGAATTTTCTGTTTCATTCTATGACGTGAAGACCCAATAATGTTTACATCCCATCGTGGCCACACCCGATATCAGACATAAAGGATTAATCTTTGTTCAAATGTATCCGATGGAAACTGGAAAGACGTGCAAAAATGATTCCAATCCAAAGTCCATATAATCGAGGATCCGATTACTGAACCCCAAGAATTTGAACTCCACAGAGGGTCCATGAGGCATGGTTCTCCATCACGTTTAGCTTCTAAAATATTTCCCCAAAGCACGATAAAATACAGTATGTTTAAGCCAAGGGCACGATCTTATTAGCATGATTATGAAAGTGTAAGTGTGATTTGGCTATTAAAGAATGTGTAATAAAATATTTAAAGATAAACAATGTACTGAAGAAGAAAAAAAAGGAACATACCAACAACAACAAAAATCACTAGAAAACGTTTGATTTTCAGTATTAAAGGAATACATTTGTTATGAATAAGGACAATAATAGTTTCATTTGTACCACAAATCATAGACATTAACATGATCATAATTACATGTAGTTGAAATTTCATGAGATTGGTACCCATTCAGCTTTATATAATACCGGGAAATGAAAAGAAATCTTTGCCATAACGTATAAAAAAAGTCATGAAACTTTCAAATGAGAGGGAGAAGGACGGGAGGGGTAAATAAGGGGTCGCTAACACAAGTGAACATTAAAGTATACTAGTAGCATCGCTACAGGGGTGGAGGGGGGGGCTCTGTGCCCCTTCCTGCATCTGCCACTGTCGGCAAAGTTCCTGACCTAGAGAAGACTAGTGATATCTTTAGAGTAAATTATGAACAGACTTCCTAATGCCATCTAGACGACGGCCCTTGTAGAGGCCACAAGCCCAGAATGATTTCCTCAACAGAAAAAGACACAACTTGGTCTTGAATCACCGGATCCTATTCCATATTTAGGCCTTAGATATGAAACTGCATGACATCATGGTTACCGATAAGGAACTATATCAAAAGATAATTCAGGACAGGTGTCTAAAAATCCACTTATCAAATTATCCAATGACTGTGAAACCAATAATGTAATCAATTCTTATTTACCACGAATTTAGCTGTGTGATGTAAAGCACAAAATCATCATACAGTAACAATGAAATGGGGATGATATTTGGTCTTTATCCTTTCAAACTTTATCATGTACATGTTCTGTGATGCATTTTATAAAGCATACTGTACATGTACACAAACATTTCTGTAGGTTTGATTTTTTAAAGATTCTGTTCATGAGATCAATAAAAATGTGGAACACCTCCATACATTTGAGATAAAAAGCGTTCTCACTGGGAACCTTAACTAAAGGGGCACCTTGGCATGGAAGTACATGTATAACAAGGAGGGTATAGAGACTAGAGTGCAGAGTCCAATGTTGACATCCTCTTCATATGAAAAAATATTATTTGAAATGAAAGAAAAGTAAGACAAATCTATATGCTTTGAATCAAAACCAAAATGATCCTGAAAATCAGAAGAAACAGAGAGAAATCTTGTGATATTTATTTTTAAAATCTCAATTTCCAATTAACCAGTGGATTTATAGAAGGGCCGTATAAAATGAAGGTTAAACAAGTTTCTAAGTACAGCTTTGGCAAATTACAATCATGATCTTTAAGATTCATGTTCGGCAGCAGCATGTAAACACATCTATACAGGGAGAGGAAGCGCGACTAATGCAATATTGCAGGTGACAGACACCGCGACCCATCAAATGAAAATCTACCTTTTCATCGAATCTGTGTTTGCAAAGGATGGGCTCATTTGGGGGGCTTGATCAGACAGATCTGTAATTAGTCCTAGGTAAATCGTTCCCCCGGGGCGGGGCGAGGGGTGAATCATTTGCACCCTCAGGACGATTAAGGAGATATCTTAATAACACGCGCAGCCAAGGTGTCAGGGACGATGAAAGATGATGCAGGGAGATTAAACCTCATGCTATTGACACTGATGGAGGTGATAGAGGAGCTGGATCATGCCGTTTCGTAATATCTTCCTTGATTTAAAGAGAGATTTAAAGGAGGGACAGGGAACAGAAGGTTGATAATTAATGCTACATGTGAATGTGCATGTAAGAAATATGATGGAGTGTCACAAAGTTCAGTGTTGCGAAAAGCGTCATGTGAGCAGACAACAATTATAAAGCTCCGGTGGGCTCTCAAGGATCTTTGCGAAATTAAAAGAGACCCCCCCCCCCCCCCCGCAAAAAAAAAGGAAAGAAACAAATTGCCATGTGAAATTTTCATTTTTTTTTTCTATTGCAAAGATCTCTTCTTGTTTAGCATTTCAGTTTTCTGTATTAATTGTTTCAAGAGTAAGGGACATTTGGAGGAAGCATGGGTGGGAGTGCTTGTATACATCATCTTTGTTATTGGCTTTTATTTCATTCCTATTTACCTCCACAATAAAATCAACTGTCTTTCTCTTTAAAAAATCAAGGGAAACAAATGAGGCATCCTTTCCAATGACCCTGGCTGCGAGATTATTCAAAAACAACTTCAGCAACCCACTCACATAAAATGTCAATTATATGTCTATTATCTAAATCCCATAACATCCCACCAGACAATAACACCAGTCAATCAATTAGGGGATAAACATGCTCTTCGCATGATCCTCTTGACTGATAGCTGTCTACTGTCTAGGGAAGGGAATTATATAGTTTCTTCACTCTCTTATCCCCTCAGCTATTGTTTTTTGTTTCCTCCCATACCTAATGACCATCCACGCATTTCCATTGCCCGGACCGTGACTCTCATCGTCTTTTCAAGTTCATGGAACCATTTCATTGGAGGACATTGATGATGTGAAAAATAGGTGATTTTCTTTACTTTTTTCTATTTATATCACCGCTTTGATCACATCAATTCGTAAATAATTATTTTCAGAGATTTTCCCATCGGCCTTGCTATTTGCGTAAATATCATGATTATGACCGAAATTTGAACTCACAGCCTACAGATAACCCCTTAAGGCGCATACAAAATTGTTTTGCTTACCATCAATTCTTCATGCATGTACATGTACGTACACTGAACTCAATATCGGACATAACAAATATATGATATAACAGCAGAAACAAGGATAAATAATAGATGAATGATGAAGTGATTTTGACTTGACTTGAACTCTGTTTATAATAGTTAAACTTTTATGGATCATTGACATAATTCAAACTAGATTCTGTGCCTGCTTTATGAAAGATGTACAGCAAATGTCTGTATTCTGTAAAGATGATATTCATTTCATTTCTGCTCTTTATATTCTTTTTCATTCCTTTCACATCATCTATAATCCCCTCTATAAAACGGTATCTGATTTATGATATCTGATTCATCATTTTTTGGCATTATAATTGAGGGACCTCATAAAAAGAGTCAAATTTAAACACTTTTGTCCCACATTTTGCCAGGTTATAATTCGTTTGGCTAATGTATTTTACGGATTTACTGCACAGAGGAGTTAAACAAAACTGGTATGATGCATGGGGGGTATTACGGGGGTGAAATATCGCCCAAACCATCTCTTGTATGCCAGGAATTCCATGCTTTACAAAAAAAGAACAAAGAAAGATATTGAGCTGTTGGTTTTTTCATTCTTCCTTATAAATATACTAAAGCCCCCATAGCATTTTCAGGTCTGGGCATTTTGCTACTCTTTTCACTCTTTTTGTCTCCTTAAGGCCACCACACGAAGGCAGGTATTCTACAGAAAGCATTGTAAAGAGGGACAATTAGGAGATCGAGACAAAAAGTAGTTTCTCCGGATGGGCACTTGGAGTTTACTTTATATTGATTAGCAACCAATCGATGGTGGTGCATAATACACTACACTAGCTCTATCTGTAACAAGTGAAGTCAATTCCATGCTTGTTTTATTCAGTGGTACTGGTATTTGACTGTTTACAGGTGTACATGCTAATCGATATAAGACCTAGCTGTATACCTTGCAAACAAGACCTACTAGGTGGCCAAATTGTCTGGGCCAAGTCACGATGCTTTATACTCATAATTATGTGCTAGTACATGTATAATTTGTGTAGGCCTCCTTGTTGCTGCCTTTTCTGTACTTGTTTCTTTAATATTATGTATTGCAATTATAATGTGTTTGAGAGTTTAATACGATGTAATGAATAGTATCTTTAAACAATTTTCACTTTAAATGATCTGATTCACAAATCACTTCAACAAATTTCATTCATAGAAGTTGAGGGCTACGTGTATCCGGTATAGGCCCTCATTTTAAACAGTAGAATCTTTTTAATGCTACTTTATAATTTTCTACTCCTATTCCCCCCCCCCCCCCCCCAAACAAAAAGTCTTCATGATTACATTTGCTTCAAGATATCATTCAAATAATGCACAAACGTTTTCTTGTTCACACAAAACGATTCCTGTCTGGAACCGCGACCAAGCTTCAAGTTCAAAACCGTAACTGAGTTAAATGTAATAAGAAATTGAGCTCCAGCGGTTTGAATACTTAAAAACCACAAAACACTTGTATTCCAAACCTCTATGTACAATGTGTACACATATATGACCTAAATCCTGTTGACTTATAGAGAAAAGCCAGGAATACCTGACATATTTGGGGTAAACCATTGGCTAACTTTGCTACCTCGTGGCATTCCTTACACACCTCATCATGTGCCTAACTCCCTTAAAGCATTCATACAGACAACAATATTGTAGCAAGCCAACTACATACGGTAGCTAACAATAGAACTCAATTTAAGAACCGACATATTTTCTCTACCCTACGCAAATACCAGTACACTGTACAAGTCGATATTGAAAGTAACAAAAAAGTAAATGAAAATGATGAAATGCCAGTTTGTCCATGAAAATTGCAACACGGATGAAGGAAGAATTTTCACTGGACGATGGTAGTCATGGGAACCAAACATACAGTGATAAACTTTATGGGTCGCAATCTCGTGACAAATAGCCTAATGACTCTTCTGAATTTCTAATGGGGTAAATATTGTTCATGTCAACACAATATTATTTGCTTTAAATACACACGACCACACATACATGTACTGTACATGTACATGTGCATATGGTTTAATAGTTGACAGTGCAATTGATCGATTGATCGTTTGATAAATTGATTACAGTACAAACCTAACAACCTGTTCAAAAGGGGAAAAAGGCAATCAAGGGCTAATTTATCTTTGTGTCACATGTTATGATATGGGGAAGTGGAATATCGGATATATGTAATTCATGTAATTCTAATCAAATCAAGGACAGAATATCATCAGCAAGCGAGCAACAGACTAAACCATTTGATACATATAATTCCCATTCAATCATCTGACTTTCAATTTCAAGTAATCAACTCTTCAAAGCTTGATAACTAAACCTGTAACTACTAAATTACCTCATCAACATACATGTACAGGCTTGATAAAAGGCCCACCGTGTCCTGACGTAAATGTGCTTAAAATAAGTCCATGATAAATCTATATTTGTGATCGGGCATTAAATACTGAAGAGTCATTGTCACATGCATTGTTATCATCCAATCTATTTATTTTGTTCACCCTTGAGAAGAAGTATTTATCAACAATAATTTCCAGTTCTAACAGACTTAAAAAAACTAAACTAACTACAGAAGAAGAATCAATAAAGCATTATCTGAAAACGGGACATTATACACACTGTATGTAAACGTGCAAATGTTCATCTACTGTATAGTGTATACAGCTTGTTTGCTCAAAGATTTGGAGACATATTTGGGGCATACCTTTAGACTTTTGACTCAGATCTGGGACGACTTTCTGAAAGTCATCGCTCACAAATGTCAAGAGGGTTGCCAATTTGCACGGTAGTTTGAGTAACCCGAGACCAAAAGGTGCTCCTTTTCACCTTGACTTATCGGAGGAGGACCGACCTCCTTCTCTAGGGCAGAAACTTGTTATGAGTTCCTTAGTTTGCAAACAGGACTTTTGTACGGCTTCAGTTCGTTCAGAATTCTAGGGCAGATACGGTATGTCTTGACGTCAGGAGGCAAATATAACAATATGTTTGTTGTAGAGAGATTCAAGTACATGTACTACATGTTGTTTTGAAATCAAGGACAAATACAATGAAGGCCTACATGTACAGAAATATTCTTTTTCTTTTAAGAAATAGCTGTATTTTCGTTTCTTTTTAAGCTTTCAGTTTAGAAAACATATTAAAACAAACTCTTAAGAATGATTCTTTGATATAAATTATACAGTCCTTTAATAAAGTTTGGTTTCCAGAAACAAAAAGGATCATGATTTGTTTTTCTACCTGAAGTTCTCTTTTATACAGTGCAATGTCCTACGATAATGCAGGATTCAAATTGGGAAGGCACTTCTTACAATGTACACAGATGTATCCCGATTCATTGTCATTGTCCCAACATCAATGTAGCATGTACATTGTACATGTACTGTATACATGTAAAGAAAAGGACCATAATCATGCCGAGTTTCTACAATTTTGTTTCAAGTCTCTATTGTCTACAACAAAAGGCCTACCAGTACTGTATACAATTAATCATGCTATTAAACTGACTTCATTACAAACTCTGCAATGTCTACTTTACAGGTTTATAATAATGATAATACAAAAGTAATAGAAGACTTCCTGCTTTATAGAAGCAAGCCGATCAATGCAAAACCAAACTCAGCCATTGATGAACCTCGACTTTAGGAAGATGATCAATAGAACACTGAAAAAGTCAAAGGGGCAGCTTTGTTTTGTAAGATTAGGTCCAGGTCCAACCCAGGGGATCTATGCTTGGTTGATTCTGATAGCAATTAGGAACTAGACTATTGGGTCTAAAGAAAGTTCCCAGCGAAAACAACAAGTTTGACCGGGGACACAGGGTACATGTACAAATTCATTGCCATGGTTTCTGATGCATCCCTTTAGCTCAGAAAGGATGCAAAAATGTATTGTAATGATCTATTTTGATTTTAGAGCGGTGCAAATGAGGCATGAGATTTAATTAATTTTGGAGTCTCTACAAAAATAACGATAATAAACAACAATTTCCCACCCTCTTTGGCCTCTACATAAAATCTGCAGATATGAAAACAAAATATGAGGGGGGGGGGGGGGGGGGAGAGGAATTTAAATGCCCTCTATTTTTTATAATAATAATAATAAATAATAATAATAATAGCCTAAATAATCCACTCCAAATTTTATTAAACCGAAACGGAAATTCTTTTTGCCCAATTGATCGTGAGCCCGGCAGCCACTGAGCAGCGCCAGATCGACGTTGCTCATTCTATTGAAATAAATTTCATGGTAAATGTAAAAATAAAAGGTCCTTCAAGATTTCCTGGGTTTCATTTAATGAAACTTCTGAGTAAAATAAACAAAAAGGGATGCTATTTCATCAATTTGGCAAATCTCTTGTATGATACATTCAAATGACCCTTCAGGCACCTTCATTTGAAAAATAGGAGTTAACATTAACAATAGGCCTGTTTTCATCAGCTCGTGTTTGCCAAATAACCCGTTTTTTCAACTATCCCAATCAATCTATCTGAAAGATCATTGTAGTGTATTCTATTAGCCCACAGTTGCAAAATGTAGCGGAAAGTTTGGTTTAGCGAATATCCTGAGAAATCTTAGTCTTGTTTCCTAAAATCTCCCGCTATTTGGGAAATCCGAGCTAGATTGCGATGAGCATATCGGTCTGTTGAAGACGCAAATTCAAGCTTTAGGGGTAATATCCCGAGTCTGAAAATAGTGGGTTATTTGCAGACTTTAGCTGATGAGGACAGGCCTTTAATGTACAGTAAGTGAGGGATCAATGTAATTGAATATCAATGCCTTACATCAAAAACAGAGTTGTTGTGCAACCTACAGTATACCTTGAACACTTCTCACAAGGTCACAAAATAGAGCTAGCCTTACAGTCCTATGGTCATCCACGATTCTTCATAAAGAATACACATGTAGGCCTAAGTACAGGTCAGGTACTTGTAAACTAGTGCAGTGGCATTTGAGTTTGGGCCTGAAGAGAATTATATCAAAATCCATTTTGGTTTGCCAGTCACAATGGATTGTGATGTCATTATTGCGCCACAGAATGACCCTCAGAGCTTTCCTTCTTGGCAGACTCATCTCACCACAACATCCAATCACATGATCAATGATGATCCAATCATCTGATCAATATCCAGTCACCTGACCAAGACTCTCCATGAAGGCAAGGATACCCATCACACCTGGGACAGTCATCTTTTTTTTCTGAAGGTTCTTTTACATGATGTGGTAAATCGCTAAAAAACAACTTTTGTGTCAAGATAAAATTATTTTATGCTTTAATAAAATGAAGGGAAAGTGCAGATGAAATAATAAAAGAATAAAATACATACTGTGCATACTGTAACTGTGCACAAGTAAAACAAAAACAACATATTTGTACTATATACTGCACAATAACTGTACATGTAGATGCAGACATGTTAAAGCTCATAATGCTAATATATAATGTCAGCTTTAACGCAGTTTTTTTTTAACGTACTGGTTTGACTATTTTATGTAATACAGGAACACAGGTATAGAGCAATGTAATGGTGTGATATACAATGTATGCACTGGTCCAATAGTTGAACATGTGTGATTCACAATACAATGACAAACAAAGAGAAACCACAACAATAACGGGTGATCTAAATCAATCATTTGTGTAATTTCTTAAGCATAATTATGGTATCATTATGTAGCTGTGTACATGTATGACCATTATTTGCTTAAAGTTCAATCCGATATCCTTTCATCATGTTTTACATGTATAACATACTATTTTAATTCACTTACAGTATATTTTGTTGAATAGAATATCTACAGTGTACATGTACATTACTTGTAGAGTGAAGTTGAAACAAAATTGTATACTATTTATAGCTGACTAGAAACTAGCAAGTGATTATTCCAAGAAAGTGACAAATTGCTACACGGAAGGTACAACCTGAGAATGAAAACTCAATCAGTTACAAATGTCACTTCATACTCGAACTGTCTAATGTAATAAATTTGCACTTGATTTTATGCATAAGCAAGCCAAGGACAAGATCGACGAGCAGGTATGAGTACATTATGTATGCACTTTCCATCCGCTTGAATACAGTCAATTTGTTATACCTGCTTCTGTAGACAATTTCTTAGAATAAATACAGTGAAAACTCCATTAATTCCCAAGGGCGCAGGAACCAACTACATGTACCTACTACGAGTACATTTTATCACACCAAATGCACACATCAAGTCAAGATTACCCCCCTCCTAATTCGGTTAGCTAGGGTCTCTACCTCTCTGGAGACGCTTTTCCGGATGAATTTGATATTCATTTGCCGGGAAACATATGTCAGGTGGAAAATTTGTCTCCCTCGTCTGGTGGCTTGGGGAATGAGTCATAAATCATGTGTTAGATGCAGGAGGCCGGGGCTCTATAGTTTTAGACAAGGATCAATCAAATACTAAAGAGAAAAGGGTATTGTGGTGAAAGTAACTCAGGTGTATTAGGCGAGCATACATGTACATTACATGTATATGCCTTAAATATTCATAGACCTTCATGTATTATGAAAAACGTAGTGAAGTAACAAACTTTTATCTTTGCGATTGGGATTTGTGTCAAAATTTCAAATTCAGGGTTAGGAACTTAGGATTAGGGATAGGGTGAGATAAAGTGTTGGGTTAAAGTTTTGTTGAAGAAGGAAACTGACGAGGAGTTGGAGGAGCAAGTGACATAAAAGTTAAAACCAACATTTTAATGAAACTGTGGTTTGCTCACTTTGCACATCATTTTGGACAAAATTTTGATCAGAAACCAGGGTCAATTATTTACCTGTTTGAAGTTTGAACTCAAACATTATGGATGAACTGTAAAACTGGGCAGGGCTTATGAGCACATACAGTACATGTACATGTACGATAGGCCTGATGTACATGTACGTTTATAATGCTAGTGCTTTGTCTCAAACAATGCATTGTGACCGACCGAATGAAAAATCTCAGACTCATTATGATAGTTATTAATTTATTTCAAATCTACATTAGTACCAATTCACCATCTCACCCAAAACGTTTGCTTAATGCTGTTTTTGCTTCTCTTGTACTGAATAAAATAAATAAACTCTTTTTATCATTTCAACTCAGGAGTACATGTACTGTACATGTACATGTTCAAAATGTGGTTTATATTATCGACCTATTAAGGACCTGAGAGTGAGAGGAGATATCTAGAAACGATAAAGGAAACACTGTCAATACCTTTTATGCTTTTTTCAGTCAGTTCTCAGAAGCAGCTTTTTACAACTACTTATTAGATTGTCCTTTATTTGCCCCACTTTCAATTTCATTATTTGGTACTACAGGGTGTATGCCTCGTAATGAGACTCAGCTTTGTGTACATGACTAGAGTAGTTCGATAGTGGTGGGGGGCATCCAAAATTCTAGAAGGACAAAGACGGTCTAAATTATTGACAACAACAAATTTCGACCAGTTTCAAGCAAATTAAAGCAGTCACTGACCAGGAAACAAACATACTCCTCCTAAACAGTCAACAAGGTGTTTACTCTGACTTCTCCTACAGTCTTCTTCTACGAAGAAACCCTGTCTGCAAAGAAGGAAATAATCACAAAACAAACTAGAGAATTGAGATACCGGTACCCAGTAGTAAATAGGATCAGGATTGTTGAAAGTCAGTGATCAAGTGCCTCTGGACAAAAGATGGCTTGAAAATTTGCATTAATCCGCTTCTGAGCACTCACTCCCGTGTCTGGCGGTCTTTAGTCGCTCGTATTTCTTGAGGACCGTGGGTCTCCTGACTTGTTTTTCCAATGGGGTCGAGGACCTCTTAATTTGTGAGAAGCCCATCCACTCCACCCCACCTACAAATAGTATTAGGGTGATTTGTATTGTCTTCTGGTATGAGAGGAGACCGACCTGTGATTCTCAACGGTATGCTATTTAAGGCGAAGTCACTGACTTCCCTGAGAGGCCAAAGACATATTGTCAACATTGAGCAACAACTGGCATCCAAAATATTCTCAGAAACACTGAAGGTAGTAAAGATGCAATGAACTACTACTAACAACATTTTTTTTTCATTTAGAAGAGAGGGAGAGCAGAAGAAAAAAAGTCTGTTCAGTACCTGGGACCTTGGCAGATTTCCTAACTTCTCTAAAAAAAAAAATGCCGGGGGAGGAAAGACACCAGAGAAGAGAATTAAAAAAGAGGGCTGACTGCCTGAGAAACGTTTTACCTATTCTATTCAGAGGGTTGCCAATCTGCAAGATCCAGTGTTACTTTCGAAACCAGTAGCCATGGCAACCTTTTGATGCCACAACACTCTGTGAAAGGAGACTGGGAAAAGGGTTTGTTTTGCTAACTCTAAATTCACACCTACATGTATCCCATACACCTCCACAAAAAAAGGACCAGAAATGCACAATGTACTGTACACACTGTTTTATAAATAGTACCCTTGAAGTCCCAATGGAAGTGTATTTCTGGCTACTGTCCTGGTACAATGCTGGTCTACATGTACAAGGCAAATTACAGTACATGTACATGTACTTGTACAGTCATGTACTGTACATGGTGAGAAGCCATCATATATTCATATCTAGGCAGGCCTATCCACTATCAAGGCGTCTTTGCAAATATTCATATATCGATTATATTTCTGTAGAATCGTTAAAGTCATAAATGTTTACGATAGTTCAACCTACATACTGTACATGTACATCTACAATGAAAGATATCCTGAATAAAGAGGAAATATTATTTTCCTCTAGATTTTTATCTTTTCTTCAGTTTGAAAAGTTTTATCATCTACACACCCACGTTTTGATGAGTGCGAAGAGAAAGAGCTTGATCGACCGCTTGCACATGTCATTGGTTCGGGAGAATTTAAAGAATTTCACGGTTAGTTTCCCTTCTCTTTTTTATTTGTTCTCTCTCTCTCTCTCCTTCTTTCTCTTTCTCTCTCCCTGAACTCCATTCAACTGCTCCTGGCAATTTTCATGGGCTCGTTTCTCACACCCACATTTTATCTATTTTTTTCATTTTTCAAATTTTATGCAACTTAGACTAAATAAATCATTGTATAATGGCCATGAAAAGACTCTTTCATTTTGGTAAGAATGGGTATTGTGTGATTGAGCGATTGCACATGTCTGTCTAGCTTCACTTCTGGGAAAACTTTTTAAATTTGTAGTCTTCTTTACATTGTACATGTACATTATGTCACAACTGGGCTGTAATTCAATATCAAAATACTGCATCATTTTGGCAAATGTGAGTGATTTAATGTACATTTAGCTCAAGAACACAAGTTCTTTATGACTTCTGAAAAAAAATATTAAAAAAATAAAATGGGCTCTTATAGAAAGAAAAAAAAAATAAAAAAATAAAAAAGCATATTAAAATTACCACAATAAAATCCACTCTTAAATTAAAGCAAATATAGTGTTTGTAACAGCGCTTAGGCACTTTAAAAAAAAAAAATCAAAAATAATTGTTTTGCACTTATTTTGCTGATGCTGGACCAATACTTTTCAGACAGTGCATGTACATGTACATGTCCTTGGCTTTATGGTAATCGTCTAGAACAAAATTCATTCAAATATATCGTCAACAATTGAAGAAAACACTTTTCTCTATTAAATTAAAACCAATGAGCCAAATAGAAAGTTCTAGACAAAACGATTGTTGAGTAGGGGAGCTGACCGTTCCGGCTGACCATTGGAAACTGACCAGGTGAGGCCAGCCTTCAATGACGCAGAACCATTTGGGTCAAGCCGTACAAGTGTTCTCAGCAACCTAGAAAAGATTATGATTAGGTGTGCAAGCTCACACAAACAAGGTTAAATGGCAACACCGATCGTGAAAGAACTTGTGTAAAACTACAAGATGAGCATGTACCAAGACGATTATTGTCACCAAAAACTGAATAAACAAAACTTCAAAGCGGGGAGATAATTGAAAAACGAGACCACAAGAAAAAGAAGTTCAACAACAAAAAACAATTTGGTGTACAGGTGTAGCTAGTTCATGAGCTCTCTTTCTCTCTTTAAAGCTAAAGCAGATTTGACCATACAACACTACAACAGAAAAGAGAATATCCATAACAATTCCTAGACCTACATGTAATCAAGGAGTTAGTAACTCCTTGATGTAATACAGTCGAAGACCATAGAGAAACCTTACAGTCAAACACCATCGAGAAATTGCCTGGAGCAATAATTAAGTCTAAGAAGCTTAAAAGCAATTTGTGGTTCTTAGTTGGGTAGTAATAAGCTGCCACTTTGGTGACATCACTCAAAAAGAGAGATAAAGATTTGTGCACATAGCAACAACACCGTGGAGAACCGACATGCAGACGTCAGCTGCGTGTTGGAGATTACGCCAACTCCCTCTATCCTAGATTTTCTGCGATTTCCTTGCAGCCTGAATGGGAAATAAACCTGTGGTTGTTCGTATCGACAACATTCATGTCTAGGCTGAGAATACAGTAAATTTGTATGTGAGCCAGTGTCTGTACTCACTTTTTTTTATTTCAAGGGACCGGATTACAATTCGCGGTTTTGAAAGCAAGAGCCCTCTGCTCAAAATCTCGAACTTATGGGGGTCCGAGGTTGGAATTTGAGGGTCAGCTGGGTGTTAGAGATTAAGCCAACTTTACATACAAACATGTACATGTACGTATCCCAGCTTTTCTGTGATTTCCTGGCAGTTGAAAGAACCGTGTGGTTGTTCATATCGATAACATTCATGTCTAGGGCAAAATTTGTTCACATACTGTAGTCATGCATAATTGTATTGTACACGTACCGGTAGGTGAAGAATTTCTAAAATTAGGGGGGTCCATTGCGTGATCGTGATGCGCCCTTAAAATGCACAACTTTAGGTTTTACCAAAATTATTTATGCCAAATTGCAAATGTTTGAGATACATGTAATGAGAGGGGTTTCATAAATGAAAGACTGTACATGGGTATCATCAAGGTGATGTGATACTGAAAGTGCACATTACAATCTGAAAACATCTTACAAGTCTTTCTTCCTCATACTGAAAGTATATGACTGGGAAATGGAAATGGAGGTCCAAAGTAGTTCCAACTCACAATTACAGGTAGCAACTAGGGTCTTGCATCAAGGGCATATTCTTGTATCTTATTCTTAATACAATGAAAATCATTCTTTTCTTCAAGAAGAAAAAAGAGCGATTCAACAAGACTACCAGGACTTTCAAAATACATGTACAGCATTGAACAGAGATGCCAACTTTTGGAAAACATAAATAGGGAGGATTTGTAACGGACACCAAATAATGTGCGCGTAGCGCACATCTCGAGCGCGTAGCGCCCGACCCATGCGGCCGGGGTCCAGGGCCCGCCTTAGGGCCCTGGAAGCTCTGGGGTTCTAGATGCTCTCTGGTGCAATCTGAGCCTTATTTTGCAGCATTTTACATGTGTATTTAGTTCAATAATTCCCACTTTTTTTTAAAATAACATACAAATTGTACAAAATGCATGATGAATTCCTTTCATATATATGATACAGTGTTCGGTCTTATACTTCTGATACCATTTCTTGGTCTTCTTTAGCTGATTTTCCGCCATTTGGATTCTGTGTCAATATCCACGCATTGGTTACGGCGATCCATATGCTGAAACAATCTTTCGCTACTCTTAATTTGTCTTTTAATATAGTGGATTTACTACATGCTAAAGTTAACAGACGATATTTCTCATTCAATTCACAGATATATATACTGATAAGCGCCAAAAAAAAAAAAAAAAAAAAAAAAAAAAAAAAAAAAAAAAAAAAAAAAAATCATTTTTTTAATTTTTTATAATAAATCGGGAGGATAAGGATGGTGATCGTAAGGTCGGAAGTTGGGGTGAATTATCGGGAGCCTCCCGATGAAATCGGGAGGGTTGGCATCTCTGCATTGAACAATACTAGTAAGTTTGTAAACCGATACAGGATCTGCCCCACTAGTGCATTGTGTACATGTACATGTATCAACACTGCACAGCATATAAAAAAAGGAGCATTACACTGTACATACACATACTGTATCTCTTAAGAAATATTCTTTTACAAACTCACTAGCACTTCTTTCAATTGATAGAGTATCTTAATCCGTGGGTAAGCAGGGTTAAGACCCTTGTCTCCATGTATATGTACAGTTCACAACCTCTTACAGAATGTGTTTCCTGGTTCAACAATCTCAGATCTCTCTCTCTCTCTCTCTCTCTAGAGCTCTCTTTCTTTCTGTTTTCTTTTTCCTTCTCAATTTGAAAGAAAATGCCAGAGAATTCTGCCAACTGTCAGTTGTGCTTGGTTACCAAGACTACATGTATGGAGGTTATAATGAACTTTCTACAATCAGGCAATAAAATAAAGCCAACATGCTTGCAGAGTTTTTTCTACTGTAGACAATTTTTAATTTTATCTCACTCATTGTAGTATACATGTACATGAAAGTTCTTCTTTATTTTTGTAATGAAATCATTCCAGATTTCCACACAATGTTGTACAATACGTGTGCATGTACACGTAACTTCGAGCTAATGTACATGTAAGTTCAGTCCTGAATCAACTGCTCAAAATACAGTCAACAAAATGTGTACACTAGTACCTGTACCTGTCTGTGTCTAACAGTTTCAATTGCAAATATTGATAAGAATTCACAGATCTTCTATTTTTGTTTACTGATAATTCTTGTAGTCCATGCACTGTACGTGATCAGACAGATTCACATCTATATTATTTCAATCACATCATTGTAAATAAAGGAATTTATGATACATTTTATTGCCTCACATTTGTTGTAAGTACTACAAAATACATGCCTCTACAAATATAAATATATAAATAGTACATACGATGTACATTCTTCGGTATATATCTATATTTACAAGGACAGACTTTGGATTCATTCTTGATGGACTATTGTGAATCATCTGAAGGGGTTTCTGTTCAAGATTCCCTGAAGTCGACCTACTGCACTTGTAAGTAGCCTGCTCATTGTCCAGGCTTTATTTCCATGTATCAATTTCACTTCCTCATTTGCTTTATTTAATGCTTGCTATTGTTATGGTTACACAAGAAGAATCCATAAACTATGAGCTTTGCTTGCAGTCTTTAATACTTAATTTTTAAATAATATGTTTGCGCATGGCCCTCAGCATTAATACTGAATAGGCTACCCTGGGTAGACAAAAATATTAGTACCATTATTTATATAAACTTGAATGTTATCGTGTTATTAAACTAAAAAATTGTGATTGCCAACATTTAATTTAATCAAACCTATCTTATTGGTAATGTGAAAACCATACATGTACTGTACATGTACATGAACCTCACTTGGAGCTAAATATACAGACGCAATCAACATTGAAGTTTCACAACCTTGTAGTTTACACCTTGTACTTTCAGGACTCCTTGTCTGGTTTAAAGTTTAAATATATACAACCTGTATGTCATGTAGATAATTTAACCATGGTCCATGATTTAATAGTTTCTGTTCTCTTTTTAAAAGCATTCATGTACTGAACATGTGCATAGAAAATTGTGTGGTGTGTACATGTACATGTATTGTTCATGGGTACCAACAGATCAATGAAGCTGAATACAGTTATTGAGATAATATTGATTGCTTCTTTGATAGTGAGGCCTGGGTATTGCTTTGCACTATGAATGCAGTGTAGGCCTAGTCTATTTGTAATGTTCAAACATGTACATGTACAGTACGTAAGAAATTCAAAATACAACTGATACACGTAGAAGAGTGCATGGCCATGAAATCAATGTTATTGTTATACAATCATAAATGTCCATGTACCGTAAACCGATACATACAAGGTAATTTGCAAGGTAATAACAGTACAAAAGATAAATGTACCGGTAAGGCCTAGTGGCCTACATTGTGCACTGTTGGTCTATACATGAGCATTTATTAGTCAAGAATAAAATAGTCATAATTTGTTAAAAACTTCCAATGCTAGCAAGACTAACTTTAACTCTTTTTTTTAATTCTCTCCCTCTTCCGTCCTAATGACATTTTCCATTCTTTATCTCATGCATTTTCAAAAGCAACTCCACACTGTATACAACCCAACCCTACTGATCAAAATAAGCTCAACCATGGAAGCAAAAGTAGAGTCCCAGGTACACTAACGAAGAATGGCAAAAATGCACTTTTTTTCAAATTTGAATGGAAACAAAGTTCACAACACTCCTGGGATACATACAACGTGTAACTAACGATGACTCACCATGCGCTCGCTCCGTTCAATGTGGAACAGCAAGGATACCAATTGATATTAGTCTTGTATTTCAGACCCAAGCTGATGCCCAACACGGCACTTTGCTTTTTCAGCATACTTTCAGCTGTTTCAGGATCTGATGAAACATCAATTCTGATGAGAAGGATTACAGTATCTTTCAAAAACAATAAAGGGCACCAACTTTAACAAAATCTTGTATTCATTCATAGAAAATTGCACACCTTGCATTTACATTGTAGATTATAATCTACATTGTGAAAAGGCCTCAAATGTTTTATAGTGCCAGTGAGTCTGAGTGAGAAAGACTAGCACAGCTCAAGTTCAGCACAGGCCTACTTCAAACAGAAAAAAAGATAACAAGATTACAGTTGGACTTTTGCACTTCTCTTCTCTTCATCATAAACGTTTTATGGTACCAAATGTAAATTTCATCTTGCAAACATTTCGCATTCCAGAACCAGACGAAAAGGTGCCACATTAATATAATGGATCATTGAGGAGCGAGATGATATGTGCTGGTGGTACTTACAACACTACATCATGTACTGGGTAAATGTGTTCCAGGGTTGCCAAAGCAAATACAGTCCATACATGTACAAAGGCTTAAAATATTATGAATTATGATACCATTAATAATTCACTGATGTAAATGTACATGTAGGATTCACAATTCCTCCAATCATTCTTTCCTTTTTTGCCGGTCACCTTCAAAAGTATGCTTGTTCGAACGTGCACACCTACTTTCTTGTTCTTTAATCCCTGCACAATGCACACCTCTACAGTCTACACCCCACATCCTACCCTCCCTGAACTGTATTAACTAAGCAGTTCTTTGTTGCATTATGATGGGATTTAAAGTCTCTGAGAGCTGAGAGGGCCATCTGTATTTGTTGTATTGCCCGGAGATGAGAGCCTCATTTGTGGTTAAGATCTTTGCATGAACTTCTTTGTCTGTAAAGTTCAGCATCAATGGACTGATTCATAAACTTGCTCGGAGGTGCTAGACTCAAACCACAGGCACAGGCATACATGTAGTACAGTATGGGCAAAGATGGTGTACACGTACATGTACATACACTGTACATGTATGTAGGCTTTGCAATGATAACCTAAACTTGACTGATATTTGAACACAGAAAACTATTTACAAAAAGTCTACTATTAAAGGCAAGTCTGTACAAAATTGGACAGAAAAATCAGTCTGCTTGGATAATATTTTGTCTCATGATGCTCTCCTCAAAGAGGATTTTGAATTTCAGTGTTCAGAGTTTTAGATGTACAAGTACATGTACATGTTGTGGTGTCAGAGGAAAAGTTCCTCACACAACATCCTACATGTTCAGTATCCAGCATAGTTAATAGTAAAAAGCTGGTTGCATGTACAGTGTACATGTACTGTACATTATGTGTACAGTGTATGCCTATTCATAATATACAATGTAGACTTCTGTGCAAGCACAAATAATCTGTCATTCTGCATAATTTCAATATAGTCTATGCACAAAAACACATATTTTTCACTAAAATTAGTTTTTACAAGATGCCTTGATTTTTTGTTTGAATGTTTACAAACTTACGAAGAGGCATGGCCATGGCATACACTGTATGTCATGTGATCAGTTGTTATATTTTAATTCATTTCTGGTCTCTGTCGTCAATAATTATTGAAAACACAGCCACAGCAGGTTGAATTCACATCAGTCACAACTCGCAACACAAAATCAAATATAAGAATTCAAAGATTGTATCTTTATTCTTAATTAGTGCAACAACAACAAATGAGGAAAAAAGCAAAAAATAAAAAATAAAGAGGTTTAACAAGTTACAACAATAATACAAATAAACTGAACAGGCCAACTCCCTTGCCTGGTCCAGACTACATCATGTACACTTTATAGAGTTAGACCGAAAATGTCGGTCTCTTTCGTTCCGTTTGCCTCAAACTAAGGCTCTACTACTACATGTCATACTTCTCTAGCCGACCATACCCAAATAAGAGGCGAAATAAGAACGAAAGAGACAGAAACGTTTGAATGTAGATCTACATGTATGTGATAACACTACACTGTCTGAAGTTTAACGAATAGGCCTAACAGTACACATTAATCATGTTAATCATTAACATTCATGACATAGTCTAGTTGTCTACATTGTATTTGAAACTAGATCTAGGCCTAGAACTTAGAAGGAAAATTTTGTCACATTATAAAATCATGTTTTACCTTCCAAGTTCGTTGAGGGTTGAATAAGAAGAATGAAAGTTGCCCTCTCTGTATCTCTTTGTAGTTCCATCTGGAACCACTCGTGATCTATTCATGACTTGTACTTGTCGAAGAGGCATCAGTCTTTATAGAAAATCACAAAATAAGTTCTGTCTAGATTTCTACATGTAGGTATAGATCTAACTATGGTTGTCTGATTCTTGACTTGTTCCAATTCCACTCCTTCACTTCACTTCAGTTCTCCAAACTGTTTAAGTTTTCAGTTTAATTGACTTGATTTGTAAATCCCCATGATATCCCCATGATATCACAATGGCTGATAACGCAACAACACCATTCAAGTACTATTAACTTGCTGTAAAATATCATCGATAAAACTTCTTTAGGACTGATCTTGGCTTGGTTGATTTCAGCACGCGATCGAGGCGAAGACTGGCCTATTCCTCACGGTATCCCGCTGGCCTGAACAAATTACAGTGAGAGGTGTACTTCCAGAGCAATTTAGTTCTTCATAAATTTGCTTGTAATTCCAAAATCCTTCTTCTCCTCGAGTATAATGAATGAGAATCCCTCCAAAATTCAACGATGTCGACTTTCATGGCCTAGCTTGCATTCAAAAGACATCACAAACAGCTAAAATATGTGATTTTCTACGCAGTTTCTCTGGCTTCACATCTCCACCGTCGTCGCTCATCTTTTGTTGTTTCAACGATTTCGAAGTTTGGCCGGAAATGCACATTGGTCGGGCCATTCGCGCATGCGCATAAAATTAATACATATTCATAGATCATCATCATTGTGACATCACGAATGCATGCGAGTGCAAGAAACAGTTTTGCAGTATGGTTTTGTGCTATTATTTACGCACATATTCTATCTCGATAGCGGTGAAGATATACTTTCATTTGATTAGCTGCCTTTTCATATTTTCTATTTCTTTTCTTTCTTTGTTGAAATTAATAATACCAAAGGCCTAGTAATAATAAAAGTGGTTTACATTCTAAAAAAATATATTACGTTTATGACAATTTTGTTTTAACTTGTATTTTTTACATTTTCTATGTATTGACGTAACAAGGTCTATGAATAAATAATTGTTGTCAAATTTATTGGATAAAAATCCCACTAAAAAAAAGGAAAGGCCCTTAGAAAATGTATTAATTTCTCCAGCCCAGCCCCTGAAATCACATGGAAGCAAGGAGAGAAACAGAACATTTCGTATTTTAATGATAACAATAATGGCAAAATGGCCTGATTTTGTTCACAGGAACACTTTATAAAGAAACCTTATTTGATTTACCTCATTAAAAATATATAGCTTACGAATTGAGTAATTTAGTATTTAAGTATTTATTTATATATTAGCTTAATTGGAACGAGGTTGCATCCCCTTATCCTTTTTAATTTTAGAGACACCGATATTTAGGCTACCATAAGTTTATATTTGGGCAACTTTCACCATTGAGCAGCGAGGTAATCTATGACAAATACAAGCTCACTATAAAAAGAAAGAGCTTTTGTGTGTTTTGTTGTTGTTTTATTGCTCTGTTCACTCGCTTTTAAGATTTATAAAGCAGAAATTTACTATTTGGACAAGTGAAGTCAGCCCCCCCCCCCCCCTCCTTCCCTCCCCAACCCTTCAGCAGCGAAACAAACATTTTGTAAAGTTCAGTGATTTTGCAACGTCCAAATAAGCTCATTTGGAATATCCGACAGAGGGCGACATTGAAAAACATTATTTACGCCATGCATATATTTTTAATTCCTGCCTACTCCCTCACTCTCTCATTGATCCCTGCCTTACACTGATCTATTATCGTTGTTTTTTTGTTTGTTTAATATATTGTTTAATTACAACAGCATAGTTACATACCTCCACTGAAACAAGACCCTCAAATGATAATAATAAGATCTTGGAGTTCAACGAAAATGCACCATTCATTCTTTGTAAATATAACAAATTAGTTTATTTCGGGTTATGAAGCAGCACCTTCACTTTTCACTTTTTCTTATATTGCTAAAAAAAAAATTAACTAATTAATTTGTAAAGAAGATATGTTTATACTTTAAAAAGTTCCTTTTTATAATGTTGTATCCGAAAATATTAATAGAAATTCGAAATATGACCGTCACTTTTAACTTTTTTCTTTATTGAAAAATCTTCCTTTTTTTTTTTCCTCCCAAACTGTAGAATTTTATCACAATTTGTATACTCGATTGGATATTTACTATATTATGTCCGATACTTAAAAACATTTTGAAAAAAAATGTATGTGTTTATATTAAATTATTAGATAATGTACTATGTGTATACTTTACTAGAAAAATTATGTTCCTCTTTATAATTTTGTATATGAAAATCTGAATAAAGGCAAAAAACTTTTTTTCTTTTTTTGTAATGTACGCGAATACCAAAACTTTCGAAAATCAACCTCAGGCAGTTTCATTAGCCTTTACCTGTGGACATTCGCGATCATGACAATGACCTATTATATTACGTATAATGTATTACGTAATTAGAATATGATTTCTACTTTAAAGACACTATGTCCCTTTTGCAGCCAACCTCAATTTTGTAGAACTTTGCAGGAATTGAACTGACTGGCTTTTTCTTCTGCTTTGGTAATAACATACATACAATGAGCTGTAAAGTATTTGTCTACATCAATAACCCACTTCTTGTAATGGCCAAAATTAAACTGATTGAATCTTTGTGCAGCATAAAACGTATGACCATGTGGTACAATGGTCTGAAAAATCAAGACTATTACTTATTGGCTCTATAGCTCCTAAGTCGATTTGACAACTAATAGTTGTCATTTTCCCACTTAAAGACATTTTCAAGCCCATTTTTTTAAAGGCCCACTACACTACTTGTAGCTACTTGCGCCCTCTATATAACAAACCATGCCTAATCGGTGACCATTCGTCCCCCATAATCCTCTTTTTCTTATGTTAACTGAGAGCTGAGTTGATGAGATAACCACCTGTCCAGTGACCTTGCAGGGCAGTCTAATCCCTCCTGTAAACTATGGCAGATACGCTTTAAGGGGAGTTCTAAATTAGTATTATCCTTCAAATGCTATTGGAATTTAACCTTTTCATTGTTTTGGCCTGCAAAAGGGACATAGTACCTTTAAAAGTATCGAAATTGCCCTTGAGGTGATTTTTAGAAACTGGTTTCGATCGTGTCAATTCGGGATGAGGAAATACGAGAAAAACGGAAAACGTGTGATAATTTCTGCTAAGATGATTATGGATTATTATCCTGATTGGTACTTGACGTTATAGATCCTCGTGTCTCCATAAGCCGATAACTTGTTACTTGTTACTTGTTACTTGTAGAGATAATCCCGATGGCAGCTATCATACAGCTAAACTGGGATGTCCGTGCAACGTGCTGGCATAGTGACAGTGCATGAAGTAATTCAAAACAGTGAATGATGTCTATTATTTACAATAAAACGGTGGACGTGCAAGTAAAAACCAAGACGTGGAGTCTACAGTAGCTTGGACCCAACAGGAGGAGGCAACGCTCTGATGATGGGTAGAGCAGCCTCCTGGAAGATGGTCACTGTTGGAGATATTACCGCAGCTGTGCAAGAAGCCTGCGATTGTGAAGGGTATCCCATCCCAGTTTGTTGACAAGTGCTGTGACTGATGTTACTCTCCGGTAGACAAGATTACCACCAACACGATAACATGAAGTTCTCATGTAACACAGTTTATTAGATCATTAGATCCATGTCTAGCGATTAAAACACACTCGAAAATGCCCATTCACAAAATTCAATTACATTTTAAAATGTCAGAAATCCCCAAGCAACACCATGAAAAGAAGTTAAGTCAATCAATGAAGGGGATTGCAAATACTCGATACAGGTAACTGAAAATTGACTCAAAGGAACTTTCGAGTGTTTAAATCGTCTGACATGGTTTTAATTAACAGCGTACTGCTAATGTGTTTGTGATAATCTATTTTTCTTTCCTATTTCTGCAAAGAAAATACGGACGAACTAGAAAGACATGGACTATAAGATGATGATGATGATGAAGAACAAGAAGAAGATGGGGGAAGAAAGAGAAGAAGAAATAATAAAGACAGAAAAAGAAGGAGGAGGACGAGAAGTGGAAGAAGAAAAAGAAGAAGAAGTAGGAAGAGGAGGATTAAGAGGGGAAGGAGGAGGAGAAAAGGGACAGGAACAAGACGGGATGAAAAGACCTAAAGCGAATGATAATCAGAAGCAGATTGATAGAGGGAGGTGGCCAAATAGGGGGCCCAATTAGTGAGAATATATTTAGCACCTAATCAGCCAGCCGGCGGATAATCGGGGGGGGGGGGGGGGGGGGTTGGTAAGGAGCACTATCCCCCCCCCCCTAATTCGTGAGGAAATATTTCCCGCCGAATCAGCCAGCCGGCGAATAACCGGGGCCGGGGGGTAAGAGCACTACTTTTTTTGCTCAATATTGGGAGGGGGCCTGGGCCCCCTAGATCCGCCACTAATGTTGGGCACTCGAGCCCCGTAAGCAGATAAGACTAGATTATCACCAACATGATTAGCACGAGGTTCGTATTACTTCGTGTCAGGGCAAGGGGTGTACGCATGATTTTTTTCGAAGGGGGTGGAGGTTTAAAATTTTGAAATATCGCCGAAAATTTCGCAACGACTCAGCAAGCCGCTGAATAAGCGGGGGAGGGGGGGGGGGGGGGGGTTAACAGATGTTTCGTTCATCTTTTTGTTGTTATACAAAATAAATGAGGGGAGGGGGTGGTTTCCTCCAACACACACACACACACACATAAACAAAAATTGAGGGGGTGTTCGACCCCCCCCCCCCCCCGCGTATGCGCCTGCTAATTAGAACCATGTCAGACGATTTAAAGACTCGAAAGCTCCTTTGAGTCAATCAATAAGAGACTCTTGACGTTTGAATATAATCAGGTGACTGGAAGAAGAAAAAAAATACTTCGATCCCAAGTCCAAAACTTTTTACTTGTCATCATTGTTAATTTGAACACCATTACCCATAACCTTTACCTACTTGCCAATGGAAATGTCAAGAAAGCAGTAGCAAAACTTTCGACATTTTCAGCTCAAGCCTCAAAAACAATTGCAGGGCACTATCGTGTTGCGTAAATTTCGTAATTATGATAGTCGCATATTTCAGGAGGTGGTGGACTAGTACTGAATGTTCCTATATAGGTTGCGTTTTTTCCCATGAAATTGTTGGTTATAATCATAATCTGCTATGCATTTTATCACATGCAGGGATAGTTTGAAATATTTTGTGTGCATTCAATGGCCGAACTCATGCTCTCCCATGACCCCCAATATACCTGTTGATCAATATTGTTTATGTCTGAAGGAAGAATGAGTATTACGATTGCACAAATACTACAGTGAGACGATGTGCATCGATTTAATTGTTGATATTAGCATGGTTTTAACATTATTAGCAACGCTCCAAATTCTGCCTATATAGATATTTAATTTTGTTAAAGGTAAATTAGGTAATACAAAGTTTTGGGAAATTTTGAAAATTGGGTGGATAGTGAATCTTTACAATTTTGATATATTTTGATGCCCCTGTGGATGTATTATAAGCACTAAAAAAATTAACCCCTAAAACACTTCTGTTTTCGAGAAAAATTGAATATAAAAATTTACCGGTGCTCCCGGTAAATTTTGATAAATTTCAAATAGCGCCTATGGCCGTACAATGGTAGCTGCGACCATGAAAATCTTAGATTATGTAGTTGTGATATATAATTTCCAAACGGGAATAGCTAATCGGTCGATTTTAGTCAAGAAACATTGTTTCATAGCTAAATTAATATCTTGACCTTGAGAGGGAGCTATACAACATAAAGAGTTTATTATTTATAATTTCATAACTTCAGACTCGATTTCAACCGCGACAACGATCCATAAATATTGTGGGAACGCATATGCTTCCAATATTTTAATTTGAACCGAATTCATGACCCCATACCAAAACTTTGTAATACCTTTAAAGGAAAAGGGATTATAATTTTTTGGATAAGATGTCACATTTTCTTCATTGAATTTATTAACAAATGTTTCATTTAATGGGGTTGGCTCAGGTTAATCATCAACACTAGCTTCAGAAAGAGAAGTTGATTGAATATTTTATCGATTCATTCTTAAAAAGTTACGATATTCTTTCTTAATACAAAAAAACAAAAAAACTTCAAGACTGTGCCTACCATCTGACGAGATGAATAATTGGGGGGGGGGGGCATCTCCCTGAGCGAGGACCACGGATCTACAAAATATATTTCGTATAGCTCCATGGTATTAAAGAGCCAAGTGCAAAAGCAGGATGGATACTAACTTTTTTCCCCTCCAATCCATGTTGTAAACATTATTCGTATACATAACTTCACGGTTATTTTAGACCTGAACGCATCATTAAATTGAATAATAAACATGTCCTACGTTTATGATTTCCATGTTGTCCTCTTTCTCTCAGAGAGGGTAAAAAATGTCGTCTGTCTAATATATTTCGTAGTTCCATGGTAAGAGCCAAGTGCAAAAGCAGGATGGAAACTCACTCTTTTTTCTTCAATCCGTGTTGTAAACATTATTCTTATACATAACTTCACGGTTATTTCCGACCCGAACGCATCATTAAATGGAATATATACATGACCTACGTTTATGGTTTCCATTTTTCCCCTCTTTTTTCTCAGAGAGGGTAGAAAATGTCGTCTGTCTTTCCTGACTGGCGACGGAAACCCAAATAAATACCAACTATTTATAGGCTACAATATGCCACAAAGATGATAAACATTACAAACTCGTAATCGTATATCTTCCTGAGCGATGTTTTTAGGAAGGATATTCATCCTGTTCGCCACTTCCTTTCTGAAATGTCAAAACTGCCTATCAAAACAATTCCCCCTATTTGCCGTTTTTCTATCAATTAAACAAATCTTTGACGAGCTGAGTAAGGGTTCCTAGCTATAACGAAAATAAAAGAAAGGAAAGTAAAGAGGGTAAATGAAAAGAAGATAAGAAGAGAAAAGAAAAGAAAGGGAAAGAGTTGAAAAGAAACGAACAAAAAGAAAAGAATAACCCAGAAAGAAAAGAAAAGAAAAGAAAAGGAAAGGAAAGAAGGAATAGAAATTCGCCTAACGTAGTACTGCGTCAATGAATGGTACGGTCTTTGACGCGGTTAATTCCATGTGAGGCTGACATGTGCAAAGTGAATAGCCCAAACATAGCACTGAATCAGCGCATTGGCAATAACTCTATCCAAAAAAAAAAAACGCATCATGTGCAATTAACGGGAATTAAAATGGCAACCTTAATATTATGACAGGAACACTGGGAGTACAATTTTATTATAGTGCATTGAACTGTAATTATGTTACATTGTACATGTACTTGAAGACTGAGCTAGGCTCAGTGTCATCGACCCTACATAGGAAGTTGGCGTCCTCAAAAGCGGAATTAAGGATATAAATAATTATGAACGTATAAGATAAGACAAAATATGATTGTAAAAAGGCGAGATAATTCTTGACCCTCCATTTTTGATACATGGTGTCATACATCGTATACGGTTAACCCTCGCATTGTCGTGTCCTAAGATTATTCAAAGAATCTCCTTTTGCATGTTGATAGAAGAAGTAACTTATAACAGTAATTGTAAAGAAAGGAGGAAACTAAACAAATAAGTACGTATGATCTGACAATCGGGGTTGGGAGGGGGTGGGGGGGGGGGTGCCCATCGAACCGATATCAACCGCAACTTATTTGCAATTGACATAAGGCCAAATAAAATAAAAAACATGTTTAGCGTCCTTTTTTTTTGAAAAAAAAGGAAGGAGGAGGCCCCCTTTTTTTTTCTCTCTCTTTCAAAATACCCGCTTAAAATGGCCGCTCGGTACATTTTCCCTGACAGTCGGGCTATTTTTCAAGATGGCCGACGACATTTTTTTTTGTTTTTTTGAAATCGGAAATAGATCCATTTTAGCAACAAAAAAAAAATTCCCCCCCCCCCAAAAAAAATAGGAGGCGGCCGCCAAAAAGGAAGCGGGCGGGGACGCTAAACATGTATATTTTTTGTACATGGCCTAAGACATAGGAGAATGCAAACCTGCGATTAATTGGAAGACTAACAGTATACTTTGTTCAAGATATATTGTAAAACTGAGGAACTAACACTTCAAGTTAGTTCCTCTTTTCTCGTGCTATTTCTATTATATTTGTCGTTTAATTGTATCTTTTTGTAATATACTTATTCATTGTATTATGTTTTGCATGACTGTGACATAACACTTCCAGCTAAAATTACTAGGATCATGGAAACAGCCTCGTTGTCAGATGCCAAGTATCGTTTCTGAAATCAATCTTGCTTTGTACCTCAGTCACACCGCCGCACTCGGACCCTAAACCGACCGATCTTTGTGGAACCGAGTCCCACCGACGAATATGAATCCAGACCGAACTTAGAATAGAGTTCACAAGTGAGTTTTAACAAAGAATAGACCTACCTTTTGTTCGTAAATTCTTTTTATTCTTTACTATACCACTATCTCTTCCTTTTTTCTCTCTCTCTTTATTATTTGTATTCATTTTGTTTGTACTTTATCTTTGTAAAATATTTTATTTATTATAATAAAGTCACTTTTATGATAGCGCATAATAATGAATTCTATATGCGCTTTATACAACAATCAATTATACATGATTAATCTAAAGATTTAAATATGCATGATTTAACAAAAATACATATCGTATACAAATATGAAAAAATGAGATATTATTATTGTAACGTGTCATTTGCTATACGGACTTGCTAAAAAACAGCCTTGCGGCTGAATGAAGTTTTAAAGAAACCCCACTATTAACATAAATAATACAGTTTTTTTTTAAATACCGGGAATCGCCCAAAGTCGACCGATTTGGAGTCGGTTCGGCCGTGGTTCGACACGGTGACCGAGGTATAATAACTTAATAACTGTTCTTTATTCTTCTTATTTTTTGTCGGTGTGGTGTCAATCTCGCTAATTGTGTGAGTTGTGAATTGGATTAGACGCTTTGTGTAGAATATATATAGATTACATTTGGGTACGTGTTGACCCAATAACGGGTGGTGTCAATCACCAGGATTAGCCTTCAGTCTTATGTAATTATCTGCATTTCACTAATCACCCCATGGAAAGGTCATTATCTTACATGCCACTTCTCTCACCTGAAAAATTCTTTGATCTATAGGCAATGAGGTATCTATTGATGGGACCATGGGTTTGCTGGGTGTGGTTCTTGTACACCCATTTGTTTCTAAATTCAGCGAATCATGACCTACTGCACATGGAACACTACGACTACCATCTCCCTCAGTTCACAGCGGGTCACAGATGGGAGATAAAAGAAAAGCAAACATAGCGGTATACTGTTATACATGCATCAAACCATCTGTCAGTTGATTACAGGAAGATTAGCTGGTTCGTTAAAATGTTGACGGTATCACTATCACCAGGGAGATAAACTCACATCTCACTAGCTCGGTAAAATGTAAACATAATTATAACAAGCTGAAAAGGAATACAAATGATTACTGGGCCCCGTCTTACAAAGAGTTACGATTGATCCAAATCAATCGTAAGTCCTCCAATCAATCGCAAGTCTGCAGTCTCCTATATCTCTTATGTACATAGTTGCGATTGATATCAATCGCAAATAAGTTGCGATTGATATCAACTCTTTGCAGGGCCCTGGTCTGCCTGAGCATTATTGGTGCTGTGATCGGGGAACGCGCAGGAGCACATGCCCCGCCCCCAAACAAAAATGGAGAGATAGAAAAAAAGGGCAAAAAATAGGAAAACGATAGTTTTCTTCCCAGCCCTTCCCTAAAAGTCATATTTGTAAATCTGCACTTGTTGCACCTAATAAGACGGGTGCCCTCCATGCCCGGACTACTGGCGACGTTCATCGTCTGCTACGGACGTGCCTCCTCCGAGCTCCGGTGTTCGATCGAATTGAATTGAATCTTCAACTGACACCAAATTTACTCAATTTTCTTTTTGGATTGCCAGCTCCAGTCTATTTGGAATATACATTTTGTGAATTCACCACTACTACTCTTCGGAATTTCATTTGTGGAATATATCAAAATTGTTTCTCTGATTGTCGGAAACCACGCTCAATTTCGTATTTGGCGCCAAATATATCACGTGACCAAGCGATTGGTCTCGGTGAAAGGAAACCAATTATCTTTTTCCGACCTAACTCCGTATAGTATTTGATTTGTTTTTTGTGTATTGGGATTGCCAGCAAGAGGTAAGCAATATTTTCGGGCATTTTTTCTGCACTGCACTGTATGCTACATTAACCAAAATAACTAACTTGGAAGCAATTAACACCCATTCCCGAAGGCCGCCTGATATGGCGGCCTACAACCCCCTTAACCCCATAAGATATTTCTCATCAGAGATAGAAGGTGACACAGAAGAGGAGGCATACAATAATAGCTTCATCCCCGTAGAAAAGAAAAATGCAAAGAAACACCCTAGGAGAGCTCGGCCACGAGAAGACAGCCACAGTATAGAAAGTTTAAAGGCACAGTCGGGGTCGGATAGCGATAGCCCCATATTTCAAGAAGCCCGACCCGACCCACATCAATCTTCCACAACCCAAGATGAACTAAAAGTACTACTCATCCCAATTGAATCAACAAAAAACCTAGGACACGTGAACCCCATAAAAATAGCAAAAGAAATAGAGAAATGTGCAGGACCCACCAAAATAGAATTTGTTAAAAGAATCCAAAACGGTTTATTGATCAAATGTCAGAACATAAAACAACATAAGGCAATCTCAAACATATCGGAAATAGGCGGTATCCCAGTTAAGGTAAAAGAACGATCAAAAACAGTAAAAGGAGTAATAACAGGAGTTCATCCAGATATTACAGAAGAAGAAATCACTGAAGCGCTCAAAATCTACAAATGCGCAAATGCTAAAAGAATCACGAGGAAAATAAAGAAAAACCACCCTGAAACCAAGAGCAGTTCGTCAACCGAAACCCCTAACCCTACCGACATGCCCACCAAAGCAGTCATCCTATCCTTTGAAAGTAAAACGATACCAAAACAAATCATACTATTCTATCAGGAATTTAAAGTAAAAGAATTCATCCCCCCTGTCCCCAGATGTTTCAAATGTCAACGCATGGGACATGTAATTTCGCAATGCAATAGCAAGCAAAGATGCGTCAGGTGTGGAGAAGACCACCCTTTCGACCAATGTCCCAGAAAATCTAATCCCTTTTGTGTTAACTGCAAAGGAAACCACTCAGCAGCATTCAAAGGATGCATCGAAGCCAAAAACGCAAGAATTGTCCAAGAAATCCGCTTGGAAAAGAAAATAAGTTATGCCGAAGCCACGAAACATTTCAAAGAGGCAACAAAAGTAGAGGAAAAAACTAACTCTAAGGAATCGAGCACAAACGGCAATAGTAAAGTACCCACAAACAAAGAAAAGAAAGAAACAAAGAGTAAAACAATTCCCACACAAAGCAGACCAAATACAGACCCTACACAATACATTGAAATAGAAAACAATCAAAGCGAAAGTTTTATTACCCCCTCCGTATTTGTAGAACAGGGGAGAATTCAACATTCCAACAGCGGTGGTCACGGTAAACCCAACATCATTACCACAGCCCGCAAGAACACTGATCTCCCAGGGAGAAGTCACATCTCCCTGGATCTCCTAATGTTTCTTTTCCGTGTCATAGAAATAATGCAACAAGACATCCCACAAACACAAAAGATGAACAAATTTCTCGCAGAAGCCCAGACATGTCTCAATATATTACCTGAAGAGCTAGAAATAATGAAACACCATGGAGAACATAATTAAAATTCTCCTTTTCATGGCGGCACTATCCATACTACAATGGAATGCCCAAGGTCTCCAAGGGGGGCACGGGGACGAACTAGTTCAATTGCTACTGTCACGCAGGAATAACCCTTACCATATATTGTGCATTCAAGAAACGTGGTTCACAGAAAATAATATATTACAAATACCAAATTATACATGTATACCACGCAACAGAAAAACCGGAGTGAGAGGCGGATGCGCCATTTACGTACACAACTCTGTATATTTCAAAAATATAACACTCCATAATACCTTTGAATTGCAAACTATTCAACTGCACCTCAAAACTTCCTGCATGACAGTAGTAAATTATTACAATCCATGTCAGCGATTAGACATAGATACCCTTAAGGCCATCATTCCAGAATATGCTACCCCAAAGTACCTGCTAATCCTAGGAGACTTTAACAGCCACAACTCATTATGGGGCAGTAACACTACCGATGTAAATGGCCGCATCATAGAAGAATTTATTGAAAATAAAAATATTATAATACTAAACGATGGATCAGGTACGAGAATGGATCACCATACGGGAAAATTATCCTGTCTAGACCTAAGCTTAGCAACACCCTCCATAGCTAATAGATGTCAGTGGAATGTAAAGCAAGATAAGTTAGGAAGTGATCACTTCCCTATAGAAATACAAATCAATCTACATCCTGTAGAAGAAATACATGAAAGAGAATATACAAAACGAAACGAACCATATCTTAGTTACAAAAAAGCAGACTGGAAAGCATTTGAACAATTATGCGACACAGAACTATCCAATATAACTCCAAATGAAAACACAGAAGAATACTACAACGAATTCATAAACGTCACAAAGAAAATTATGAAGGAAACCATACCAACAGTAACAAAAAAACATAAACCACACAATCCATGGTGGAATGAAGACTGCCAAAAGAGAATTAAAGAACGAAACAAAGCCAAAAATAAAGCCATCAAATACATGACGAAAGATTATCTCTACGAATACCTAAATAAGAAAGCCCTTGCACAGAAGACAATAAGAGAAGCAAAAAGACAACATTGGAACAAATACTGCTCCAGGCTTAATCGATTCACTCCGACTTCAGAAATTTGGAAAATGATAAAAAGATACAACAATATCATACCAAAAAAAGAATGCTTACCAACACTAAAAGAAAATGATATAGAATATATTACCGATCAGGAAAAGGTCAATAAGATAGCTGAAGATTATACTTACGTAACTAAACACAAAGTTGACCCTAGCTCCCAACTGTACACTCACGTAGCAAATAATATAGAGAAAATTAAAAATAAAGAACCAGAAAATTTTCCCTCAGTCCTAAACGACAATTTCACACTATCAGAATTAGAAGCAGCAATCGAACGTCAAAATTCCTCCTCTACCCCCGGACACGATAAGATTAAATATTTAATATACCAAAAACTCACGAAATCAGCAAAACAGACCATGCTAAATTTGATAAATCAAATTTGGAGCTCGGGGCAAATTCCAAGGCAATGTAAACACTCAATTATTATCCCAATCAAAAAACCTAACAAAGAACCTCATAAAGTATCATCGTATAGACCAATTGCACTCACAGCTTGTTTCATCAAAATCATGGAAGGAATGGTGAATGTAAGACTACAGTGGTTCATCGAAAAACAGGAAATACTCCCTTCATTCCAAATAGGATTTAGAAAGAATAGAAGCACTACAGATAGTATCGTCAGTTTAGAAAATGAAATACAGAAAAACATAGCCATTAAACAGCATACAGTCGCCATTTTTCTCGACATAGAAAAAGCTTATGATACACTTTGGGTAGACGGATTGATATCAAATCTTTATGATATAGGTATACGAGGTAAAACACTAAACTTTATAAACGATTCTCTAAGAAATAGAACATTCCAGGTAAAAATAGAAAATACACTGTCGCACATAAACAACACAGAAAACGGTCTATCGCAAGGTAGTACCATAAGTCCAATCCTGTTCAACCTTATGCTCTGTCAAATTCCCACAACCCCCTCAGTCTCCATATCTTTATACGCAGATGATTGCGCCATTTGGACTTCAGGACCTAACATTAATTTTATAGTAAATAGAATTCAAAATTGCTTAAACAACCTACAAATTTGGTTCGAGCAAAGGGGCTTTAATCTCTCCGAAAATAAAAGTACCCCGGTGCTCTTCAGCAATAGCAACAGAACAAACCTCCCCGTAATAAAACTTAAAGAAAAAGAACTGCAATTCCAAGCAAATCATAAATTTCTTGGCGTCACGTTTGATAAAAAATTAACATGGAATACCCATATACAAGATATCAGAAACAGATGTAGGAAAAAAATTAATATCCTGAAAAGCGTCGCTCATACAAGTTGGGGAAGTAACACAAAAACATTACTGATGCTATATCGATCTTTAATAAGATCAATGCTAGACTACGGGTGCGAGGCATATGACTCGGCAAGCGAAAGCTCCAAAAAAGTTTTAAACACTATGCAATACATGTCCCTACGTATATGTGCAGGTGCTTTACACGGCACGTCCCTCGCCGCCCTACAGGTGGAAATGGACGAGCCCCCTCTTGAGTTAAGAAGGAAAATGCTGACAGAAAAGTATCACGTCCATCTTTCCCGTGTGACAAACCACCCATTAAAACCAAACATCCAACCATGTTGGCAATTTGAAAAGTTAAAGAATAAAAAAGTGAGACAACCTTTTGGTTTGAGAATAAAAAATGAAAAAATAATAGACTCAATTACAGAAAAAGTCATACCACTTCCTATCCCCCCCTGGCAGAACTACACTCCCCAAATATCCATTGAACTAACTGAATCAATAAGAAAAAATGATAACCCGAGTGAAATGAAACTAAGAAGCATAGAACTCATAAAATCAAAATGGAATAACAGCCTTCATATATATACGGATGGCTCAAAATCCCCATCAGGCACAGCAGCTGCGTCCTTTTTTGTCCCACATTTTTCAATAAGACAATCTAAACGTCTTACAGACCATACCTCAAGCTACCGAGCAGAGTTAGCAGCAATAACAATTGCCCTATTATGGGTTGAACAACTAAACCTGCACGCAGGGGTTGTGATATTCACAGACTCCCTCAGCGCACTCCTCTCAATGCAATCAATGAAAGGAGATAAGTCAGATAACTTCATAAACGACATCAAGTATATATACACAAGACTGGCATACAAAGGCATTCAAGTCCATCTAGAATGGATCCCCTCTCACTGTGGAATACAGGGAAACGAAATAGCGGACCTTCTCGCAAAACAAGCCCTAACTGAAGAAATACAAATAAATAACAAGTTATGTTTGTCTGAAATGAAAGCAGTATTGAAAATAGAACTATACAAGAGTTGGGAAGAAACATGGCAAAATTACAATAAAACAAACGTAAGACCTTTCAAACCAACAATTCAACATAACTTTGAGAGCACCCTTTTTAGAGACTGCGAAGTCATAATTCGTAGGCTCAGACTTTGCAACATAGGACTAAACGCAGACCCCTCAAAAGTATGGGTATCCCAAACAACCCAACCTGGCCAAGCCAACAAAAATTGTAAATACTGTAACACCCCTGAAACAATAACACACTATCTGATGGAATGTCCAACATATACAATAGAAAGAGCAATGCTGATAATGGAAAGTGATATAACGAGCCCAAACGAAATTATGAAACTCCTAAAATCAACAGAAAGTGCGACCCAGAGAGCACTGATCCGATTCGTTCGTAGAACGAGGCGTTTTGAGTGTTCCTAATTTTTTTTTTTTTTTTTTTTTTTTTTTTTTTTTTTTTTTTTTTTTTTTTTGGCACATATCGCACGACAACCAAATGCCCTAAGATGTTGATACCTACTTTGATAGAAAAATAAGGTTTTACAAAATGGAAAAATACTAGAAGAGAAAAGGTAAGAAAGAGTAAAGACGGATTGAGGACGGTAAACCCCAAACAAGAGACTCTGGAGATCTACCCCAGAATCCTCTCACCGGCACCAGAGTTGCCTAGGCCAATGATGGCCGAGAAGATTGCGCAATGTACCGCGCCGGTCTGGCAGGAAGGTGCCAATTGCGGTGAGGGGTTTTCATGGACCAGTAGATCTGAGATTATATTATCCAAAAAAAAAGAAGAGATGAGTATGAATTTACAAATAGTACCAAAATATAGAAGAAAAAAGAAAGAAATAAAGTGAAAGGCGTAAATATTCTAAAAAAGAATGAAACGCCGATAATACCAAACAACAACAACAACAACATGTGCCCCTCAATATCTAGGCTCAAAATACACCACTAGCTGTGTCTCGGCATTAAAATATCTACAATAACAATAAATAAAAGTAATACGTAATACAATCTGTGTCCTTGAAGTTATCTTTTTCAGTATTTCTGATAGTTCTGAAAATCATAAAGTCAACAAGTCAAAATAGATTTTTGTATAAATGTGTAAATTTGTAAATGTGCATTTATTGCACCTAATCAGACGGGTGCCCCCCATGCATGTGCCCCTTCTCATTGGGGCTCAAAATACACCACTGTGTCTTGGCATTATGATTATGATATATGAGGGAACACAAATGCCGTCCATGCTATCATCCCGGGGGGGGGGGGGGGTTGTCAATTTGTAAGTGTGGTTTCTTTGATTGTTCATTAACCCCTATGCTGTGTATTTACAAACAAAAGAATTTAGTTATCAGAATCGGCTTCATATTCCTTTTGAATGGTGCAAATGCCATCACATTTATATACACTAAACTCATTATAATTTAAGAAATAATAGCATTGCAATTATGTTTATTCGTTATGGGATGTCGTCTGCTTGGGCAAGATTGGTTCATAATGTGACGTCATTAAAACATCGTTATTTTCTGGCGAATCTCTCGTATATCCTAGATGCTATTAAGGTGGTTTTATTTGTATTTTTATGAATCACCCGATATGTAGTTGACCTAAAACTTGTACGATGGCAATTTGTTAGCTTACCAGTTTCTAGTGATACGTTATTTGACATATTTGTGATTTTCTTTGAACAGGCACTTAAATCATTTATTGTATTATTCATGCATTAAATCACTTCATTATCTTTCACTCTTTCATGTAATCATTCGTTTCATTCAACGATTCATTAAATTCCCCATTCACTTATTACAATCGATCATTGGTTTCCTACTTATCCAATCACTCTTTTGTTCAAACATTCATTTATCTAATTGAAGGGAAATCCAACCCTGATAGATAACTACTCTTAACGAAAGCAGAAAAATCAGAGAATTAAATCTGACTAAATATAAGAAAGTTATGAATTTTTGAAAGTTGTAATCGCTTTACGTATGGGCACTTCAAATTGGCTGAAACGGTAATGTCAATTATGTAGTGCCAGACTGCTTTTCCATCTGTTCCAAAATAATAAATGACTAAATTTTTAAAATATTTCAAAAATTTATGGCTCAAGAGGGTCTATTCTTTTTAGAGGACCTATATAATAATATGCTATCCATAATATATTTTGGGTAGTGCCCTAAAGGCCCTTTTACACTTTCACGGATCGCATCACGGATCATCCCGGATCGTCGCTCCGGGATCATCCGTGTTATCTCCGGCATTACCGTGTATACACCGGGGAGGCATCCGGCGTGATCCTTGGCGTACCGGCATATCCGGGGAAAAAATTAAGCTTGCTTAATTTTTCATCCCGGAGTTCACGGATGAAACAATCCGTCCTCTTCCCTGTAGGCACCGTGTACCCCGTGTAGCCGCCGAATACATCCGGGACAGTCCGTGTAGACACCGGGAGGTCCGTATTAACACCGGTTTCATCCGGGTTTGAAATTCCGTATATCAATTGAGCGCCTACAAGCTCAAGTCACCCGTCAACATTCCGGAGATATCCCAATAGACAACGGTACACTTCCTTGTAAGGACCGTAAAAGTACCCAGTAGCCTCCGTGCTCTTCCTTGAAATCCGTGTTAGCTCCGTATGCGTTTCCGGCGTGGTCCGCGTTGCTACCTTGTCTGTTCGTGGAGACACCGTACTTGCCCGTGTATACACCCAGTTCGGAACGTATCCACACCGGCATCGAGAAGAAATCGTGGTGTCGCACGCCGGAACACCCCGGATTAAGATCCGGGATGATCCGTGATGCGATCCGTGAAAGTGTAAAAGGGCCTTTAGGGAGAAGAAATTAGTGATATTTTTGTACACGGCAAATGGGAGATATCATATCCACGTCCTACGTCACAATCCTCTAACCAAACTACCAATTTGAGATTCGCATAGACTTGGTGATCTCATATTTCATACATTCATAACTTCCTTACTATTGGTCCGATTCATTTCAAACTTTTGCCATTCTGTTTCTGTTATTTTTCTTCTTTCATACAAATCTACTTATTACAAGGGTTGGATTGCCCTTTAACCATTTCATTCCTTCTTTCATCAACTCATCATAGACCCGTTTTTTTTCTCCAAAAATCACAGACATTCAAGATAATTGGAGGTGGATGAAAATGCAAAATGCTCATTACTCGTGAAACAATCATAAATTTCTTTTCAGTGAAGTGATTTATTGAGAGTTTCAGTGAAAATATCACGTCAATATTCTCCCCCAAATTCGAAATATTTATGTTACATTCATATCATACTGTAATAAAAATTCATATAATCGTAAGACTTACAGGTCAATATATATATTGAATGTTCTTATTCTTAATACACACTGTACAAGATCTCAAATATTTCATTCAAAAGAAAAATAATTACAAACAAGATTAACACCATTAAAATTACATAAATGTACATGTTCGGACTCATAATTCACTATAAAGCATGTGCGCACTGCTAAATCAGCTTGGATCTCATATTCAAATTCACTCAAATTTGATCGATTTAGTTTCATAGAAAAAGAAAGAAGTAAAGAAAAATCTAAACTACATGTTCTAAAATGCCAGATTTGATATATCATAAATATTTGTAGTATGAATTCAGTCATGAACGAGTGGATGCAATGCAGGTTTAGGGTTCAAACCCCCTCATTTGGCACCAATCTGTAGGCACTCAAGCTAAGTCTAAGAATCATTTTACCGTTTAACTATGTTTGGTATTATATACCCTCCACCAACAAAAAAAACTAAAACTAAAAACAACACCAAAAAACTCACGAATGTTAATTGAAACAAAATTACACCCCTTGTATTTTCATCTACCGTACATCAAATGTGTTGGCCTATCAACTCATTTTTTAGTTATACTGCAAATTCCACATCTCTCCTTCACGCTCTACACATTTGTTTCACAGAAAATATGAATGTGCATCATTTTCCACAAATACATGTTTATGTGTCCCTGCCTCAAAATCATGATAAAAAGTTAGATGTATTTGATGAACACAAGATAAAACAAACGATGAGAACAAAATATCAACTTGTAATCTTTGCAATAATATGCTGGAAATCTGCACATGATTGAAATCAATTAACACACACTAAACAATCTATTGAGAGATCTGGAAGTAAATAAGATAAATATTTTGCCAGCTTACAAAGTGACAAATTGGAACAGAATAGCATATTATGTAATAAGACTAATGCCATTACATATACTTGTAAGAAATACGCTTTGTTCTGAAATATAGGTAATAAATAGAAACATAAAGAGGATATAATCTAACTAATAGCTTTACAAAATTATAATATATTTTAACATAGAATATCTTTAATTGCAGGTATACATGTATAGTAATATAACATTTTGAATTGCATGTTTACATATAATAGATTCACAAACTCTGAATTTTGCACCAATTTGCAGGAGTAAAAGCATTTTGCGCGAGACGCTAGACGAATGGCGTAGAGCCCACGTGACCTTCACATGACCTTGACATGGTATTGGTTAGGATAACATAGAGAAATAATTTTCACTTGACATGCAAACATGCACATCATCATGGCAAAGATCTGGATTAATATACTCTGATTTTACATTCTGATCGATTTACGATGATTTCCTTCTCGCTTGAAACCCAAAATGTACAAATATATCATCTGTTGGGAGCCAGGAGAGTGTTATCTCTGTGTTAAAGGGGGTACAACATGGCAAATATTGGTTAACGCCATCTACGACTTCTTTTAGATAGCTGCCCGTAAACAAATGGACTAGATTAACAGTCAGCACGTGCTAGCGTTCGCAAAACAGACCATAGTTGTCATCATGCTTCGGTTTTGTGTATGTTGCACGCACGTGAATACCGCGGTGGCGTGGTTCGTGGTCGTTTTAAACCCGATCGGCCCCTAGTCAGGCCAAGGGAAAGACACGTAGTCTCGTCATGCTACACCCCCTTTAAAGTCCCCTTCGGGCTCTCAACAGACAAAAATGCAAAACAAACTTTCAATATAGAACCATAGTCTGGTGGTAGTTTATCAAGTACAAGAAATAATACCTGGAGATAACATATTCAAAGTACTGGCTAAACAAAAAATAAAAACACAATAGTTGTAAATTTCTCAATTATCATCCCATTATTTATGTTTAGGAAGTACTGCTTTTGTTTTTTTATTTTCTGATATAGAGAATTGTTTGCATGCATATGAGTCACATATTGTTATAATATCAATGATTCACTGATTATTCAACATACATGTACACTCATTAAGAGCTCTGCATTCATAATGATATTCATAATAATAATAATAAGGATAATAATATATATTAAATGTAAACAGCTGAATACTTTGTCTTTGTTTAAATATCACATAACACACCATTGATCAGATATACATATTTGAGATGTTCTCTGGTGTTCTTATAAATTCATGAAAATAATACAAGCTAATATATTTCCCTTTCATCATTGCCAATTTCTACCTCTCTATTTATATCCATTACAATTAATCAATTTCATAAATATACATTATATCAATTTATAGTAAGAATGATTGACTATTTTATACATGCTTCTCATCCAAATTTTGTATTTACATCTCTACATTTTCTATTTTGGCAGTCCAGTTTCTCGGTAACTGCGTTTTCATGGAAGATAATTGAAATGGTAAGAGATTTGATCAAAGAACATATCATGGATTGATTCATCTGGCTTACCCTTCAAGGAGATTCTGTTAGACCTTGCTCAAAAACATGTCAATCTTTCCTTTCACTCTTCTCGCAAGTTGATTTCCAACACTAATGCACATCGATATATGGTTACAATCACATTCAAGCTGTGTTATTACAGGGGACAAATTGCGTACATGTATCTATGTTCACATGTGTGCATTTGCACTCTCGTGTATCACTAGATTAATCTGCCTATAACAGTCATCTACAAATTTTCACTGCAGATTGATTGGGGGAACCAGTACTGTCTGCTACGCAATAACAAAATCCACTATCCCGACCACTGTAACAGCGTAGAGGCATAATACAGGAACCTGGGCCCCGTCTTTTAAAGAGTTGCGATTGATCTGAATCAATCGTTAGTCCTCTAATCAATTGCAAATTTTCAGTTCCCTATCTCTTATGTTGCAATTGATAACAGTCGCAAATAAGTTGCGAACTTGCGATTAATCGCAACTTCATGACGGGGGCCCTGGTTTGATGAATTTGAAGGAGGGAGACATGTGTGGACATCTCAAATTAAATGTCTGTTTTTTTTTTGTACATCACCTTGTTTACAGACATGACATGACACAAAAACTTGATTTGTTGACATTCAGTGGAAATAAAACATCAACATTAAATATTTGTTGTTTCATTTGATAAAATTGAGCACCCAAACAAAACAAATATTTTAAGAAAACATTATACATAATTGGTGGGATATGCAAAGCAAAAATTCAAACAATAACTTTCCAAAATAATATAAAACTTAATATAAAACGTAATATACTTTGGTGAAAGACAAAAGCTGCTCACCATATGGACACAACTTCCATTTTCAAACAAGGCACCAACATGAGAACGCTGGCCTTACAACACACTAAAATCAAAATTTGTTTAATACTGTTCGATACCTGATTCCCAGAATCAACTTTCAGTATTTCCATAAATGGAGACAGCTATGGCCTTAACAAATAACAGAGACGTGTAACACGCATTCAAAGGGCCATGCAAACCAGATGTGTAATATATATCTTTTGTTTTAATGAATCTTAGGAATCATATATCTATTACCGGTACTCATCGCAGTGTGATCATCTTCCCTATCATGTAGACTGATATTAATACCCAATGTCTGAAGTAAATTCTGGCATGGATATGAACATATATTTGATCTGGTTACAGCAATGCAATATACATTCAATCAATCTCTGAGTGAGAGAATGCAAAGAATTTGGGTGAACGCATCCATCGATATGTGTATTGCTTTCATCGAAAACATGGGCAATGTTGATGGAAAACACCATTTCGCAAGATATTAGCTTACTCAGTCCCGATACATTGTATACTTGGAGTTCGATGTCGCATGGCATAGAAAAAGCAGTTCGATTATGAGTGACGCATTCTTTCCAATGGTACAGCCTATGGCCGGTGAAAGACGATGTTTCCAGGTGATGTTACCAAGTTAGATCGAAGAAACCTTCCAGACATCCGGTTGCTCAGAGAGATATTCTAAAGCAGATTACATCGCAGGAGAGAGCCGTATTGTGAGGTCATCGCTGAAGGAGTATTTAAAGGGGGATAGGTCATTTGGACATGATGACCTGTACTTTTTACTTTGGCCTTTCAAATGAACTTCAAGGCAAAATTCTCTGCACCTGGATTCCAGGATGAGAGATGATGTTTTACAAAGAATGCCAGACGTAAGAGATGTGACATTCCCCTAACTTTACATTCACAAACTTGTCATCAGTGACAAATGACAGTTTTTGCGATAAGCTACTGAAGTCCTGGCTTCTGATTGGTCTTCAGCATATTTGTCAAAGATTTTTGTCATTTGTCATTGAAAAAAGGCTTTGTGAAACGGGTTCCAAGTTTGCAGAAATGCGCTTGAATGGAATAGGGGTTCTAGAGAAAGAATTGATAAACCACAGCGGATCGCGCTGTAGGAGATAGCTGTATTGTGCAATCATTGCATAAGAATTAGATAGTATTCAAGAATTGGGAGCTCTTAGGCTGAACCCACTAGTGCACAGCACTTTAATCCTCTAATATAGCATACACAGTAGGATAGATGCGATGAAGAGATTGATTTCAAAAGAGAGAGTGTAAGTCAGGAGCTATACTCTCTCTCTCTCTCTTTCTCTTTCCCTGCAGCAGTCAAACAAAGATCGAGTCGCTGACGAAGACATCAGGCTTGGCATAACATAATTATTCTCCTGCACCCCTGTTCTGTCCACACCGATGCTATCCGAAAGTCATCTTAGCCCGATGACTACTGAATTCTCTTATTCCAATAGGTTTAATACAGGAATTATCTGGTTCCCATGTGCAGTGGGTTAAATATTCTCCCTTCTCCGTTGATTCCAAATGACCAGGACACCTCCTCTCCATCCCTTTGCAAACATGCTCTATCCACATGGATATTATCCATATTATCCATGAGCTTGATGCCGGAATGCTCCCCAGGGAGTGGAGAATGTGCATACATTGTGTGGTGGTAAGCCTGAATCAGATGACCGGGGTAATAATATATCTGTAAAGCCGTAGACACATTGTTGTATCAATGTATTTGGCGCTTTATAAAAGCAGAATATTATTAGTTCCATCAATTCAAAATGACCCACAATCTTGATCTTGATCTGTCTGCAAACTCGGTCTTTCCTGGATATTATCCCACACTTGTCTTGAAGGTCCTCCTCCTCTCTCTCTATCGCTCAGTCGATTCCAAACGTGCTTGTCTCTTCCACGGCGATGACCAGCTTCTCCATCAGCATGGCATAGGTTGTGTATGCAGGAAGGTCCAGTCTGTTGAAACAGGTGTGAGCCCTGAAATGAACAAAGATGAAAGAAAGAGGGTTATCAACCATTCCAGCACAACAAAGTTTTGAACAGTTGTTATAAAATGATTTAGTTATTATGAATTAAAATACCTTGTTCCATCTGAAAAAACTTCACACAGAGGATACCTCCTTCTATTTCCTGAAGACAAACATAACAGTTCTTGTTCCAAAAATGTGTTTTTAACATTCAAATTCTTGGGCAAGTTTTGCCATCCACATCATAGAAGGAGTTAAAATAGTAAACTAAAATGTACAATTATCAGAGGTTTAATGATTAGTGAATTGAAATCAACTCCTTATCATGAAACTCTATTGTTATCATTATAAAATTTCAGGCATAAGATCAGTAGCTAAGCCAGCGTAGCGTGGGTCCAGCCTTTTTGGAGGTCACTGGTATCATTAGGGAGGAGGAGGAGGAGGAGGAAGGGGGGGGGGGGGGGCTCCTTGAACCTTGAAGCATATCATTAATCCCTTTCACAGCTCAATCTGGAATTTATACTGGGATGGGGTGCTGGTTCAGTCACTGGCCGACAGTGAAGTAAAGAGTATAATATACAGGAAAAAGTGAGGGTTTTGTTTTGTACACGCCAAACAGGAGAGTTGTCCGTGTCACAATGTTACAATCCACTGACCAAGTTGCCAATTTAAGCTTCACTCTTTATCACTGATCTCGTATTTCAAACATTCATACGTCTTTTATAATCGCTCTGATTTATTTCAAAATGTCACCTTCTGTTTATCTTACTTTTCTGCTTTCATACAAATGTACTTTATTACGAGGACTGGATTGCCCTTAAATGGTTACCCCATGCAATGAGTGATAAGCCGTTTGTTTCCAAAGCAGTAAAACCCCTTAATTCTCTTTTTTTTAAAGTTCTGTTCTCTCATCTTCACAGAACCTTTGATTGACTTATAAGTACAGAAGTTAGATTGTAACTCCACAGAGCTTACAATGCCAATGCTTAGTGAGTCAGTCTAAATCCTTAATCTAAATCTCCTAATCCCAGCCTTAATCCAGCTTTTCATTGTGATGAGGCACTCCTAGTACCCATTCCCTTTCACATTGTACTTTTGATCCATACAAATTACAAAGGGTTTACAGTACCTTACAATAAGGTCACTTGAGGGGTCAATTTAATCTGTATAGGACACTGAGTTAATGGGGCATGCTGTTTACAAGAAGTGTGATTCAACGTTTACTTCTAACTGTAATAATCTAGGAGTGCTGTCATCCATAGACCATTTCACAAGTGTATTAAAGATGCAGAGTAGTTGGCTCACATGGGGAATTCGACACCATTTGGGTGTTTAACCCAAAACAGGTGTTGTTAATCACCAGGATGAGCCTTTAGTTTTATGACTAACAGGCCTTATGTAATGCTCTGCAATCTTACACCAATCGCCCGACATGGAAACGTCATTATCTTAGGTTTCCTCCACCTGAGGACTCTCCGAGAGACTAGGGGTATTTCTTGATAGGGCTACAGTTTTGCTGTGTGCTAGACTTGTTCACCCATTAATGGTATTTCCACCAAGTCTGGTGTCAGCGAATTATGACATACTGCACATGGAAAGTGACTACCATCTCCCTTTAAAATATATGAACTGCTCTACCCCAAGACCCTATACATGAACTATAACATTCACAAGGTATTGTGCAAATTGACAACCGTCTCACAAAGAGTTGCGATTGATCTAAATCAATCGTAAGTCCTTCAATCAATTGCAACTTTGCAGTCTCCCACCTCTTATGTACATAGTTGCGATTGATATCAATCACAAATCAGTTGCGATTGATATCAACTCTTTGTAAGACGGGGCCCAGAACTCTATAAAAATATCTGTGAAGAGACTTTCAGATTTCCCTGAAACCCTGATGGCTACTATTGTAAAAGAGTAAGAGAAGGTTCTTTTGGCAATCACGCACCTTGGTAAAAACGAGTTCTTTCCCCACTTCTCAATGCAGAACTTCCTTGGACCGTTGCTGCCCCGGAGAGCAGCAAATCCTTCGTATGGAATGCTGGATGTTCCCGTAACGAACTGGAGCAGACGAAGTCGTCTCTCGTTGTCGAATCTCTCCACAGCCATCCAGAACCAGTTGATCACATGATGCTTGTCATGGAAACCTTGGGGAAGAAACATTTAGAGTAAATACTTTGAATTCAATTCAATACACATGCATCACTGAGTAGAAATGTAAACAATCAATAGTGATATTAAAGCATGATAGAACAAAGTCAAATCAACAGAAAAATCTCATGTATTACATTTAAGAAAAAATTATAGCAGTACTTGGGAAATGAAAATATATGTCTCAAAAGCAAAGAATAAAAAAAAACATTATGTCTGTTTGGAGCCAGCCACAAAAGTGTTAGCTCTGTGTTAAAAAAGTGAGTTGATGCCCTTCTGGCTCTGAGCAGACGATTTCACAGAAAGTTGTACAAAATTGGCGAAAAAGAATTTTGACCAAATTTTTAATCTTTCATCTCCTTCAAACAAGGTAATTTCTTGCACTCTGCAGTTTGGCCCACAATATTCCAAGCTGCATCAATGACAATATAATTCAAAATGTTCTCTCTTTGAGTTCTGCATGTGATTATAAAAATATAACTGTAGGCCCACCACAAAGCATAAGTGTATGATAAGTCTTCTGCCTTGAAGTGAGGTGGGAAGGGGGGTGGGGGGGGGGTAGGGATGGGGTGGGGTGTCGCTTAATGACTACATTTCAGCTTACCTCCTCTGTACTCTGTATTCCTCCTCCAATCAGCAACATCAATTTCAGCCGTACCAGCGATCACCAACTCCAACTCCCTCGCATCAAACACGGATACCAGTCTGGAATCAACCACCTACAAAGGAATAATGGAAAATAGATCAATATTAGGGAGGTGTCGTGGTCTAGTGGATACCGGTATGTCACCGGACCATGAATAACATGGTCTGCGGCTTGAGTCTCGCCATGGCACTAATGTCCTCTGGCAGGACATTAAACCACATTTGCACACACTCAACCCAGGTGAGGTTGATGGGTACCTGGTAGGATTTAATTCCTAGAAACGCTAGAGCGCCGTAATGGCAGCCATTCTAAAGCTGGGGTAACAATTGTGGAGCACCAGGAGTGTCAAGTCTGACAGACACGAGCACTATACAAAGAACCCACTATCCTTATTATCATAATTTTTTTAATGGTTAGTCTTCCATGAAAAGTAAATCCTAATTTTCTGAAAATTCATTTATAAAGCAGCTGTCTAGAAGAAATACTAAACTGTTGACTATTACATTTAAACTACGACTTATTTAAATGCAGTATGTAATCTTTAATAAATTAAACTATCCAGATGAGGTCATCTTTCTGCTGAATTCTGCTCCCTTTTTGTGAAATACTGTACTTTCTTTTTCAGTTATCTGTTTGACTTCGTTGGACTATAGGCTTACATGTACCGTATGTTAGAAAGTAATCCTACCGATCAGTTTCTATCAAGGCTACGGGAAATAAAATGAAATAAAAATGAAATAAATAAATCATGAACTAACCTCATAAAAACCTCTGACAAGGCTCTCCGTCTGTTCCGCCACACCCCTCTCAATGCGCCACCTCACCATCTTCTCAATGTACTCCTTCTTGTTCTTCTCCGTCACCGCAATGTTCTTCCCGTTCGGCTTTAGCTCCCTCTCTGTCAGCTGTAAGACAGTATCAAAAATGGTACACAGAATGTCAATGCAATCATACCATTTTCAAACATTGCAATTCACAAAGTAAACACACCCAAATCACTTACTCTGTATAAATAAAAATAAAAAATTATCAAAATATTGTAATCCTACACTCTTATTGGCAGTAACCTTTGGCTCAAGGCAAAGTAAAAACATAATGTTATATTATTTTTCTCAAACAATGTCTAGATGCTAGTTAACACAAATTGCAAAGTCTTTCAAAATACACAAACTTAAAGGCAATTTCAACAGCCTCTTGCATCATCCATTGTAATATAGGACCATTATAATAAGCTCTGAAAGCAATACAATAAATACAGCATTGAAAATGCCCTTGAATCCATTTCTTGGATATCTTTTTGATTGTGCTTGCTGAGCTTGGCTCCCAATTCCACATCAAGTTCCAGAAGCATACGATGACCATCGAGTGACCACTCACCTGTCCAAAGACCTCCTCGTCCGCTGTGAAGGTCAGATCAAGCTGGTCAGTGATGTCATTATCCTTGACCCAGAGCAGACTCCGATAGAACTCGCCGTCCAGAGACTCCAGGTCGGTCAGGTTACACAGCTGCCTCAGCAGGGCCTTGTAGAACGGCCGGGTGAAGAAGGCATCCAGGAGAAAGTGGTGAATGATGGCCAGACCGATGACCCTACCGCAGAATCGGAACCTGCAGGAAAAGAAAGGTCATGAGATGTTTTCAATTCAATTTAGGTTTTATTGCAAAAAAAAAAAACATAGCAAAATCCCAGAGACTGATTTTGTCATATTAACAGTAAAATACAAGAAAACATGAAATGAGGTTGAACATTAACATATACATGTAGTAGTTCAATAACAACTAATAAGAAGAACTTGGCTTCATGCATTATTACAAAAATATATTGTTAATCAGTAATTATTATATTGAATGTTTGAATAGCTGCACAACGTTTTTTATCAGTAAAATGAGCTGCATAACATCTCAAGTCAGAAACAAAATAGTTTATTAATTGCAGAGAAATGATCCTTGACAAGTAATGACAATGGTAGACGGAATGAATAATTTCTTGTTTTATTGCATCTAGCAAAGATACATTCAATTCCTTTGTATAGCATCTCATGACGAAGGTATAACCTTCATAAATATGACTGGATGATTTTCAAATTTTCCAGCAAGAACATATTCTCACAGGAAGAAAAACACACCGTATGAACCTTTCTGCTGTTCGAAATATCAAACTAAGAATGACAAATTTCACTCAGAGAGTGCAAGACATACACAGACTCGTAACCAAATAAAAGAGAAAATTAATTTTACTCACCATTCTAGATAGTTATCGACAAAGGCCGACATTGGACTGATCTGAACAGTGTAGGTATCGATGGCTGAATACTCGAAGAGACCGTAGTACGGGTTGAAGAGCTCCCTCGATAGGAGGAAAAAGAACTCTCTTGATGGGCCACCATAGTCCAAACTGAGGAGAAAAGAATATAAACAAACAAGCATTTTGATTATTTTTAGATTAAAGGCATCGTTTAACAAAGTTAAATCTGAGATGCATGGCCCTAGGTGTTATCAGTGTCTGTGATATGGTGTAATATTCAAGCCCTACAAACAATTGTGCCTTCAAATGATCATGAAATGCCTCAAAAAAGAAAAAATCTTTGAGTGACCAGTTTTACCATACTCATTTTCCCCAATAGACTGTAGTGTTATAAAAACGTTTAGGAAAACAAAAAATGAAATTTCAATTTCCAATCATAAATATCTTGATAATCAGACAGGCGATTGGTTTGTAAAAGTCATGGGATTCCTGACTGACCTAAAGGTATATCATTATGATTGTAGCATGAGCTAAATCCAGGATTTTGTTTCATAATCTGAGGCAATGTTACCAAGTCACTTTAAGGTACAGAGAGAAGGAAAAAAATCTCTATTAAACTCCCAAAATAGATGAACAGGAAAGTGTCCATTTACAGTATAACACTATAAGAACATTTATGAAAATGTAGAGAGTTGGCTTTTTTCCAGAAAGGTTCTGAAACATGATTTATTTCCTCTTGAGGGTTAATAACATTATCCACACTAAGATAGAAATATCTACCAGGAAACAATCACCAACTCTGTAGCTCACGGGCAACGACTGCTGAATCAAAACAATTATCTGATATGATATACAGTATTTAACATTTAATTACATTTAATTATGGGTATCATGACATAATTGTTCATTGTTTCAATGAAATATCTACATTTAATAACCTGAACAATCGTTGTGCTGTACAAGGATTAACATAATAGTTTGTGTGTGTGTGTGTGGGGGGGGGGGGGGGGGTGGAGGTGCTACACCTAATTAAGA